>JAHZMZ010000332.1:0-55460 GCA_027743805.1 Lepidocyrtoides sp. E14
ATAATGAAAATCTACAAACATAATATACACCACGTGCACATTAATTAATGTGCATTTGGTTGAAAAAATCAGGAGAAACGTGTATGCATGCACATTGTGCACTTTCAAGATCTTATTGCTTCTCCTTCTCCCTTCTCGTCTTTTTCTCTCTCCTTTCATCAACCAACCAGCCAATTTCAATTCACATGAATACTTGCCCTTCTTCGTCTCTAATGTCATTTGTGAAAGTCAAGGATTTATGATTATAGACATTCCTTATTGTAACATCGTTTCTTTTTCTCTGCTTCAACAAATATCAAATGGCAACTCACGACATGATAAATAAACCGCATAAAAACAGCATCAACAAACCGACATTTTATGTCTGTATGAAGTTACTCCTTAACAAGCAGTTTGTTCATGTAACAACAAATAATACTTTTCAGTTTACTCGACTGTTTCTGACAGCTTTTTTGCCTAACCCTTTCTCTCTAGTAAAAACGAGGCCTATACTCACTTCACTCACCAACACGAAGAAAAAAACTGATCATGATGATGATTACCCCAGCCCATTTTTGTACAACGCATTCATCATCATCATCATATACCAGCATTAAATGCAATATTGGAATGAATACATTCTTGCTCTTGAACTCACTCAGCGTATAACATTTAAGTGTCCATTCAACTGTGTAACATTAATATTAACACAGTCTTCATTCATCTCCTTCTGTCTACCTGTACATTTCATACTGTGTTTATTTCAATAATATTATTATAATCACACTTCTTTCTAATCACCTCCAGTCAAGTCACAACAAAAAGCCTTGATAATTAATCATCCTACACGGTAAAAAGCTGTCAGTGACTTTCGAGAGTAACTGATACAATGTTAATTAAACTTCTCTCGCTCTCTCCCTCTTCTTTAACAACAATACATTCTAAAGTAATACGCCAACAATGGCTATATAAACCAATCTTATCCAATGAGTCATTACAAATTCAAATAAGCGTTCATAAATGGACATCCATTATCATCATTATTAATATTTCTTCTTTAGCAGAATAATAATAATAATTATTATTATTGCATTCCCTACATCCCCCTCACCACCATACCATAATCTCATATGGTAATGTATGTACCATGCATATGAAGCCTAGCATTTATATTTTTTTATAGATTTTTTAATGCGAGTTAGCAGCAACCAGCCTACCCACAGTTCAATTATTCGTGAGATGATTGTTGTTGATTATATTTTTACACTGATTTTCCTCTCCCCTTCTTTATACTGTCTCTACTGCCCCAGGGGAGTTGGTTCTTTTTTTTCGTCAAGATGCTATTCATGCATGCAATGTTTCAATTCAATTGAAATGATTATTGTAATGAACAAGACGATGATGATGATCATGATGATTGTGGCGATAATGCATAACGAATAAGATGATGATGATATTATCTTATTCGTATTATCATGCAAAGTATTAACAAGAATGATAGGAGTAGTCTCTCTGGTAAATCCAACCGAGCAGGCAGGCGTTTTGCCATCAATGTGTCAGCTAGAAATATTATCTATTTTTTTTGACAATACAAGTACAAAAATGGCATGACTCATTCTTATTGTCAGAGTTGAGAAAAGTCCGTTTTATTCACTACTACTACTGATGCTACTATTACCACTTATATATTCTTGGTTGGTTTGCTTGGTCATTCTTAGTCTCAAAGAATGATAATAGACAACAATGGTAGTATAATATACTGTGTTTAGAGTTTAGATTTTAAAAAGACAAAAGGGAAGAAGAGTAAAAAATAGATCGTCATAAATCTCCCTTTTTATACACTGTTTCCATTAACGTTATTATTCTTCATTTTAGTTTCGAAATACAGATACTTAGCATCTGTCAAGTGCGCGGTGGTAAATGAAATGAAGCTGACATGATCACGGCGAAGATGTTGCTGCTGTTGGTTGCTGACGATGAAGCGCATGATGACTGCGTTAACAAAACACTTTCAAATGAACACTCATGCCATAATATCTTTCCATTCTTGCTCATTTTTTTAGCTTCCCCCTCTCTTCTGATCTTGAAATTACAGTCATCATCATTTTCGTCGTCGTGAAAAAAAAAAATACTCACTCATTGCTCCTTATTGTCGGCTATTATTGTTATTATTATCGTCATTATTGTGTCTACAATCTAATATGATTTTTTTTCCTTCATTGAAATGTACCATGAATGATGTGGTAGTAAAATATATAACAACTTTGTAGGCATCAAGTGGAGCAAATCTGCTCAAGCGTCGAAGCTCAAGTATTTTTTTTCTTCTCTTTACTTAATTTTTCCATTTATTCTGACAAAACCTCATAAAAATGGAGAATCATTGTGTGTGATGCTGCGTGCTACGTGAAAAAAGATGAAAAAGGGAGATGAATGAGATGATATGATGAAGATCAGAGAGCAGAAAAAAATCTCATGCAGCAAACGAGGAGGGGAGAGGAAAACAAGCTGAGAAGAGAATATAATGCGACGAAGGACGAAGAAATTTTTTTGTGATCATGATTGTCATCGTCATTCTCGACAGCAGCAATGAGCCTCTATAGCCCCTCTTCTTTTTCCCCCTTTTTATCTTCAATCGTATCATCATCATCTTCATCATAATCATTACTTTGGCGATGATCACGGCCACTGCGTGTGTATATATGCACGCATACTGTACCTTTCATATTACATACTATCCAGTCTTCATTGTATTTATTACTCAAGAATGCCATCAAACTTGAAGACTTTTTCTCCGGCTGGCTCTTCTAGTTTCCCCTCTCAATTTACTTTCCTTACACTTGGTTAAAAAAATTGATCGTTATCTCTCTCGTGTTTAAAGCAAAAGGGAAAAAGTGTCTCGTGATTTGATTGCATATAAAGTGCATTGTCTCATCATCATCATCATCGTCGAAAAAATCTTTACTGAGGACTGACTAAATACTGATGTTTTTATGACTGGCTTTGAGTGAAAGAATAATAAGTGACATGTAATGCAATAAAAGTTATATAACGTTATAGCTGTAAGTGGATTTTACCACGACAGAGGCGGTGTCGACAACAAAAAAAGCTTTTGTAAAATAATATGCGTTGTAGATAGAGCAGAAGGAATAAAGGAGGCATGTACAATCAATACAAAAATAAATCAATATCATCCTCATCAGCAGCGGCAACAGCATCATTATCCAGACCAGAAATTCAATTTTTTTTTGTCCCGTCATGTATGCGTGTCGAGTCAAGCTATTGATGTCATGTCATATAAGCATATAGGTAATATTATTATTATATCGATATTCTGTTTTCTGTTGCTGCAACAAAAGGCATTAACAAGAAGTACTAAACACCTAGCAGCAGAGGAAAACCATAATATTTTTCTAACCGCAGCAGACAGACAAACAAACGCCTGTGTTGGTTGTGTATTATTTACATCATCGAGTAGATTATTAACATGAGATAAACCGCAAAGAGGAGAGGAAATTGGTCCTGTTGTCGCTGTGATTGTGGCTTTGGAAATGTCTGTTGTTCTAGATCGTATACGAGTCTGTGTGTATTTTTCAATTTCAACTACATGTTGCGTTTTTACAGCTGCCACTTTGCTTGTTCGTGTTAAAAATTACGTGGTTTTTAGAAGAATAAAAAATAAACTGATGTCGCAACGTTGAACATAATGTTCTACTTTCCTCTAATAATCATTCTAAAAAGCTTCATCATGTTCATTTTTTTTAAATTTAAAGGTAAAAAAATGTAGTTTACTGATTTTTATTGGGGATTTCTCAATCTGTTTTAAAGAAGGAAGGACAGCCACACGAAGAATAAATACCCATCATGCCCTATTGCCAGCGTACCAGTGAAATTGTAACCTTTTTAAACAATGTTCTAAAGTTCTTGGATGCTTTTATAAAGTTAAACAAAATGAAGTGACGCTGCTCTTTCCCCTTTCGGTTAAAAAAAAATTCTTGCTGTGGGCATTTTTTTGGCTGTTTGTAAGTTGCTCTGTTCACCTCACTCGCTATCACTCGTCGTCACCTCTGTGATCATCATGTTGATCATGGTGGTTCAGTGTAGTAAAACTTGTGATGTGACTAGTCACTTTGCGTTGAAAAAAATTTACAATGTTACATTTTCATAAATGGGTGAAGATTTGAATGTATTCAAGTGTAAAAGTAGTGCTATCTTGCCCGACCGCTTCAGGGTGGCACCTTTTTTTCCTTCTCTTGTGATACCACACTACCTACACCTTGTAGTTACATGAGATAACTAACGAACCAACTTCTTCAAAAAAAGCATACAATATCCTGCTTACAAGGCAGATTTATTTTCCAGCTTTCAAATCCGGAATCCTGTACCATGATGCAACGCCATGTACTGTGCAGTAACATAAAAACCATGTAATAGTAAAAGAAAAAAAATCCAAGAAGCTAGGTTGCATGATGATGAAACTGCATTTTATTCATGTTTGTCTCCCTGTTTTGTACATTTTTTTTAGCAGGATATGACTAGCAGGATCTATTCTTTTCACAATTACATACACATATGAGTATATAAATAAACTATAAACATTGCACTATTATGATTATTTTAGTTCAATGTAAATTGTGAGATTATCATAGATCAAACCGTACTACTTGATTCAGCGTAACATTTTTACAACATGGCAATTACATTGATTCCTTTTTCTTCTTGATGATGAAGAACAGAGAAAATATCTGATCATCATTGTTTCAAATCTATCAGATAGACGACTACTTGTGTATTTACATACTTATGTATGTGTTTATGTACTAGTTGCCGATTAAATGTTTAAACGAAGAGAAGTAATAGATAATAATAATAATAATAACGTGGTATACAAACTGTAATAATATGTAGGCATATAAAAGTAATACAGCTCGCAACAATATCAATATAATTCTTTTTTGAAGTAGTAGAAAAAGAACCTCCCGAAGAAAAGCAATTCATTCGAGATGTTGTTTAATGTAAATAATAAAGTGGTGTAGCCGGTTTGCTTATTGCCTTCTGAAGCATTGTATATTACACATACCTATAATATATTTTTTTAGGGACCACCCCAGCAGATTTGATCTTCATTTGCTTGTGTGCTGTCTTAAGTTGTTGTTAAAGTAGTAGTAATATAATGTTATTGCTCTCTCACGGCCACCACTACGACTACTACTACCTTATAAAAATAATGAAAAATGCATTAGATAAGTGGAAAAAGATGGATGGATCAAGCAGGGTAATTACTGTTGCTGCCGAGTTCTCTCAATTTTTTTTTCTTGTTTCTTTCTTGCTGCTGCCTTCTCTCATTTCGTTACATTAAAACATGTCGTCATTTACTTACGCAAGGCAAAGAAGTATTGTAAATGTTCAGGTTTTTTTTGCTCACTGGTTCGTGTAGCAAAAAAATTGATAAAAATCATTGAAATTAATTTAAATGACCTTGGCTAATAGCTACCTGACTCCTTTCGCGGAGACGCGATGAAATGCTTTGATATTTTTTTGCAATCTCATTTTCTTATCATCAACACTAAAATTTAACTTGCAATCTTGTAAAACACAAGTGGTTAGAGAGAGAAGCTTGTGCGAATAATGCTGACGATAATGATGATGATTGTTGGTATATTTCAGATATTTCAGGTTTGGTTGGTGAATAATTAGTAGCAATTAACCTTGTGTGTACGATGCATACGTATAATCACACAAGAAGGATATTTATCTGTAAAAGATTGCGCCTTGATTATATCGGCGGGATTTAAGCACCTAAGTACTATAAGTAATTAGCAACATTGTTAGCTTTATAGTGTTTTTTTGTTGGCAGCTAACATATTATTTGAATCAACGACAGAATAATGCCAAGTACAGTTGTACAATTAATTTGATTGTGCAGTGAACAAGTTGATGGTGCATGCATATACATGCAAAAATGATCCACAACAAGTGCCGCATCTATAACGAGAATGGCTTTAATTTATCAACTCCTATATACGTTTAAAAAAACGATGCTAATTGTAAGCTGATTGTCCTAGTAAGCAACGACGTAATAACACTGTTGACTGTCGACTTAAATTACAATGTTTTAAACAGTAAATAAATGATTGATGCTCATTATATTTCTTTGAGAAATTAGTTCATATTTCTATTGGAACAGCAAAGTTTAAACACCAACACCACAAACTATCACCGTATTATGTTGTACATACATACATATTACAGTAGCACACGATATTTAAAATTGTCAAAGTATTCTCATGTCAAATAGGTTAAAACAAAAAAAAATATTCCACTCTTTCCTGACTGCTCATCTATCCAATGGAGACGTTTAAAAAAACGATGCTAATTGTAAGCTGATTGTCCTAGTAAGCAACGACGTAATAACACTGTTGACTGTCGACTTAAATTACAATGTTTTAAACAGTAAATAAATGATTGGTGCTCATTATATTTCTTTGAGAAATTAGTTCATATTTCTATCGGAACAGCAAAGTTTAAACACCAGCACCACAAACTATTACCATATTATGTGATATTCAACATACATATTACAGTAGCACACGATATTTAAAATTGTCAAAGTATTCTCATGTCAAATAGGTTAAAACAAAAAAAATAGTCCACTCTTTCCTGACTGCTCATCTATCCAATGGAGTACACCAATTTCTCTTATTCTATTGGTACTGATGCAGTATGCAGTTGATCGGAATATGATGTACTTCTATTTTCTATATACTTTCTTTCTTTTTCCTTCCCTCTGCTTGAATCAAAATCAGCTCCTTTTTTATTTCACTTTCCATTCGCTCTCTCTCTCATTCCTTTTTTTTTCACAACATTCTTTCTTTTTTTTTTCTCTCTCTCTCCAGGGGCATTTTCTTCTACACATACTTGAAATGATGGGAGTAGCTTTGGAATGATGCCAGTGGAATGTGGATATTATTAGATATGTATGGTTAAGAAAAAAGGAGAAAAAAAGAAGCCGGATTTTCTGAATAAAAAACCACTTCGTCCATCCATCCATTCACCCAAACAATCGTATAGTCTATATCCATAATATACATAGCATGAGCATAATATATCCAATCATCTAACAAACCACCATCTAACATCACCACTTTCTTCTGTTGTTGTTCCTCTTTTTCTTGTGCTCTTTCTTCTTTGGTTTCTCCTGCTGCTTCCTTTTAACTTTTTTTTTGTGGTGCTGAAAATGTGGCGTGGTGCATGTAGGCAGTTTTTTTTCTCTCTCTCTCTGTAGATATTCATTTTTACGGCCTTTTATTCAACACATGCCGCATTTTCGTTTTTTCTCGTTTCCCACCCAAAATAACATCGTCTTTTATAACAACTTTTGTATAATATGTATACGGAGACCATATAAGAAATAGTTGGTATTTATGCAATATTGCCATGTTCTTTAGTGCATGACATGATGGCATGCCTCATAATAATATGTATACCGTATGAATAAGATGCATACCACACCACGACGACTACCAACTACACCGGATCCCACTCATTTTTCTCCTCAAGTTTTTGATTTATTCACGCAAGACGAAAAGTACAAAAGGGCTTGCTGCTCCGACTACACAACTACAACCAACCACCACTTTTTTTTGAGCAGAGAGACCAGACCAGACCACCATTACAACAACTGAGAAAATTGCGAGAAAGAAGGAGAGAAAAAAAAGAGAGCGAGGAAGGAAGAAGCAGTCAAGTCAAAGCCAAGGGAAAAGCAGGCATGCATGAATGTATTTCTTGTACGCTGCTCCCATACCAGAATCTTATTTTTCATTCTTTTTTCCTTTTCTCTCTCTCTCTCTCTCTCTCTCTCTTCATTTCTGCTTCTAATACTTTCCCCTTGAGTGTGCACTATATTGCCTACGTTTATTTATATCTATATATCTATAAGGTTGTGTACATGATTATGTATAAACGCTTGGATTTTTATGTGTAGGAATGTACTGCACATAACGTCGTTGGAAGAGAGGGAAAGAATAAAAAAGATATGAGCTTTGGGTTTTTTTTTTGTGAATTTCCCTAAGAGATCTTTTTGCCTGGCTGACTGCGTTAGAAAAGCGTTCCATTTTTTCCTCTTCACTTTCTCCACCTATTATGCCAAGTATTGCATATACATTCATACTTGTTTCTTTCTTCTTTTCCCCCTTTTTATCTCATTGAAAATGCCATATACCACTATTATCATGTGTACGAAGACAAGCTTTTTATAGTCATTTTGTCTTTGAGCTCAAAAACGCTCTGCTTAATACCGCTGCTGCATACATTATAAATATGAGTACATTCATGCATGCATACTTTCTTTTCTTTTGGAAAACATGTTCCCGTATTCCCTTTCATTATAAAATAATAATAATAATAATAATAGCGACCCTTTTATTATGCGGATGAGTTATTAAAAGTTTTTCAAGTTTTTTTTCTCCTTTTCTTTCTTTATTCTTCTTCTTCTCTTGCATTTTTGTTCTCTTTGTAAGTAATTCGGCAAATTATTTGAAAAGCTTTTAAAACCGCCGTCAGATAAATTCCCGAAGGAAATTTCATCTTGTGTAAACTCATATCTCTCTGGAGGAAGCTCAACCAACTTTTTTCAAATAATAAAGGGGAAAAAGAAGAAGAAGAAAAGAAAGGGAGAAGGGCAACGAAGAAGAAAAGGCAAAACTGCAGAAAAATTGAGAAAAGATTCGGAGACTCATTTTTTCTAATTTTGTAGGCGGTTTTTTTTCTCTCTCTCTCTCTTTTGCTTAAAAAGTGATGGGTGTCTCTACTGAAATAGAATACAAAGTATGGAGTCGGGATGTGTGCTGGGCTACCTAGCATGTATACAACGCTCGAAATGTTTAGATATTTATTAGGAGGTGTATAAAGTAAGATAGCTTTGAACTATTGTGGTGTGGCGCACTAAATAAATGGTAATGCATAATAATAATCTACCAAAAGCAGAGTACACACAGCAAGTTGCTTTTACAATTTTTATGTAGATTGCTTTCGCCATAAAAAAGGACGTACAACTTTTTTCGCTCTCATTATTACTTCCACTTGACTGACTTATTTTTGGCTGAACGAGCAAATAAATTATATATTATAAACATTTTTCAATAGGAATTTTTTTGGTGTATTGGAATAGGTACAAAATGTAGAACGTAAAGTAATTTTTTCCAAATATTATTTCCACTGTTGCAATCAAAAAATATATTTTCTTCCCGATTCACATTAAAAATTAACGCCTTGCATGATGATATAGAGTTCTTTGGTACAGTCCAATAACATTGTGACAGGGGAAAAACTCAAAAATTTTATTGTCTTTATTTCTGAAGAAACTAGTTTGTATTTTTGTCAAATTATCAAAGAATTCCATATAGTGTCATTTTTATTTGTATTTACATTGCTGGCAAACTCGACAGATTTACAGGAAGCATTTACCAGTACATGTCTTTATCGTAGCTAAAAAGGAGTTGCGAACATGTCAGTACATCAATAAGAAAACAGATTTTATATTTAGTATATAATTTATAAGTAAATATTAAGCAAATGTTTACCAAATGCTAAATAAGTGTGTATTGTTGGAATACTAAAATTGTGTGCGTGTGTATGTGCAGATATTACATATTTATGCCCTTTGTATTAAGAAAAGGCAATGAGTATCATGCTGAAATTATGACAAGAGCAAACAAGAATACGTAATGACATGATGGTTTGTAAACGAACATAATAATAGTCATTTTACTCTCTGCAAACTTTACTGACAGCAGCAGAGGAAAAAGAGACTAAATTA
This sequence comes from Lepidocyrtoides sp. E14, assembly GCA_027743805.1. Classification (NCBI taxonomy): domain Eukaryota; kingdom Metazoa; phylum Arthropoda; class Collembola; order Entomobryomorpha; family Entomobryidae; genus Lepidocyrtoides; species Lepidocyrtoides sp. E14. Next base: position 9,794 of record JAHZMZ010000332.1, read on the forward strand.
CAGAGAGAACATAAATTATTATTTATTTTGATATTCTCTCTCTCTCTCTCTCCCTTTTTCTCTTTAGTTAAGCCTCACTTCTGTTGACTACAAATGAGCCACTTGAAATACCACTGCCATACAATCTACTCCTGCCAACTGCATTTTGTAGAATAATGTATGGGAAGATAGACATGTCATATAAATACATATATCTAACTTGCTAACCAAAAAGTTTACTTACTTACACATACCACCACCACCACCAGTCGTTGAATGACGAAGCCTGTAAACAAAAGCATGCATGCCTAATATCTATTCCTTTCAGCATTGCATTGTTCATTTATTGTGACCAGACACGACAAACATACCTTTAGCGTTTGCCTAGCCTAACAGCAGTGCAAACAATAACAGATGAAAAATGTCTATTGGAATTGGGAGGAATGTTGAGACAAAAGGTTGGGGATGCAGTAGAACAAGAGGTAAAAATGGAGAGGTCGTTTGTCTGTTCGGGCAAAACAAAAAGGAGAGTGAAAAGGTAAAATAATGAACAAGCAAACAGACGAGAAGAACTTTTCAAAAGTATGTATGTATTGTGCACAAAATATTTACCCACGTAAGTATGTACAGGCAATATGCTCAAGTATGTATTCTCTTGTGCATACAATGGCTAAAATGTTGATCATCATCAACATCGTCATGATGGAAATGAAAGGGTTGAAGTGACTTTATAATAGAGTCGAGTGTGAGTGAGCTGAAAAAAAACAGGCAATCAGTGAGTAAAGCAGACACACTAAATTCATCATTTAAATTCCAGTAGTCTCTACTACTACTACTACTGTTGTGATGCAGAAAATAAAATAAATATACTATGCATATATATATTTTTTTATCTATGATGCTTTCAAGCATTTTTCTTTTCCCTCGGATCCTTAAAAAGTGCTGTGTGAGTGAAGGAACAACAAAAATGATAATACTTTATGCATATACACGTTCTTTTACTCTTCACCACACCACATCACAGCGCTGAAAATGATGATGACGACGAGGAAAAGAGAAGTGCACTGCATGCATGAAGAATCCAATTTTGTTTTAAAATATTTCCCCCACTTACTCACTCAGTCATTCTCAATGAATCTGAGCTATTCATTCAGTCACTTAACCAACCAACGAAACATGAAGCCAACCAATTTTACACTTCCCCGTTACCATTTTAGTTTCTCCCTTGAGAATTTCAAAATGTTGATCCGTATCATTGCTTCTCCATCCATGCAGTTGCAATGTGTGCGCTCACACTCACTCGGTCTAAAAAGTGTAAAATTCCCCTATATCTCTCTTCTGTTCACACTTTAATTTCAATTCATTTGTATGTTTAATTTGTTCCGATGTGCTTGCTTTTGCTACCGCGTTACAATGACAAACAGTGATTCAGCATATAATCATACTATAATATCAATGCAATGTCCCGTATGTTTGTTTCCTTTTATCTTCACGCTCTCTCTCTCTCTCTCTCTTAATAAATGTGTGCATAGCGTGTATATAAAGTACACACACATACACATTCCAAACATGACCATGTTTCGGAACGGCTCTTCATTTATAAAAGCGAAATGTTGACAGTCTTATTACCATAACATAATGCTTATTCCCTTGTTGTTTGTATGAAAGATTTGCGATATGCATTAGTGAAATGTTCTTCTTTACATCTCTTTGCGTATACTACCAGTAAAATTGAATGGGGAGATTTAAGCACTCTAATTATGTGGTATTTTCCTTATTTTATTACAAAAGTAAATTGGAAAATGTTGTTGCAAGTCAGCTTAAGTAGAGTTCTAATCAATACTAAATTTAGTGTATGCATTGGCTAACGGTTTTTCTTTGAGGAGAACTTCAATATTATTATTACCACATCCTTTTTACGATCACGAACTTTGAAAGCTTTGGAACTTGCACATGTTTTGCATTCGCTACTTGAGAATATTGTCATAGAACATATACACTGCTAGTTTCTTTTCTCTCTCTTTTTCCCCTCCTTTGCCTTTAGCGGATGATCATCAAAAGTGGCAAGATCTACCTACTCAACCAAAAGTCATTAAAACATGAACCATAGAACAAGAAGTCATTAAATCCATTTTAAAGCCACGCTATATTACTTACTAAACGATGATATTTTTCCTTCTTCACTTCTTTACTTGCTTAATCTCAAAAATCCATTTTCAACAAACTATACAGTAAGTACAGCAGTTGAGCGTAATAAATACCTTCCTACGCGATAGAAGAGAGAGAGGGAGAGAGAGTGGTTGAGACACATAAAATCTTTTCCGTCTTTTTGGCTTCACTTTATTCTCCTCCACTAAAAGTAGAATAAGCACAAGTACCTAGTTGAGAAAGAGGAAAAGACAGACGGAAGAAAGTTGCCAGAAGCAACATTCACAGCGCATTAAGCCCTACTAGTGATAAGCCAAATGGGTTCTTCCTTCGAGAATTATACAGACCCATAATAACACAACGACGATGAAAGCTCTTCTGTAGGCAAGGGAGAGAGAGAAAAAAAAGACACAGGAATCATCATCAGCTTCTTCTCCTCAACTTATTTACTGCCACTAACTTTCTCAGCTTTCATGAAAGCAGTTATGCACTAGAAGACGAGGTCGTATACAGAAGCTTTTTATTCTTTCATTACTTTCTTTTTCCCTTTCATTTTGCCGTAAAAATGTAGCATCTTATTTCCCCTTCCTCTGCCTCACTGCTACTGCTACTATCTGTCCAAACTTCATCTTTACACATCGTCTATTCTCTGCAATAATGATAGCTTCAGCTACCTCCTATACCTACATCAACTCAACCCATCATCATCATCATCATCTTTTCCACCACCAGCAAAATCACAGATATGCATGTAGCTTTATTATTATTATTACTACTACTACCACTACTACATTGTATACACATGTGGTTATTTCACTCACATTTTCTTTTACAGCTAAGCTCACCAACTTTCACAACTATAACCAAACCAGCGTTATCACTTTCCCCTCAAACAAGTTGTGTGTGTGTGTGTGTGGCAAAAAAAGTATCACCGGTCCATTTCATGAAAACTGCTACACGTTATAATAGCGCTCTAACCTAAATCTACACCATTTACCATTTTTCTTAATAGTCCCTCATGCCGAAAGAGAATGAGAGAGGAAGAGTGAAAGAGATAGGCTGTTTTTAGGCACTAAAAACTTTTTTAATGGTCAACGTAAAATGCTCCCAGGCACATTACATTCACATGACATGCACTAGCTAAATGAAAAACCAGAAGAAAATCTAACCACCACTAACTGCACCATATACAAATAGAATGTCATCCTTATAATAAAACATTGTATAGTCATGCAATTACGGTGAACATTAGCATTAAACACACATAGGAATTTCTGCATGAAATATGGAAAATTAATGTTGCCGCAGCCAAATCTATGGTGTTATATGTTAATGTTACTATAGTATTACTGCCTTGCGGCACATGGTCTGATACTTATTTTTGCACGCTTTCTTTTTTTTATATGTACATCATCAAGATATAATGGGAAAGTGGTCGACTATCTGAAAGTACAATGATTCACCTGAAGGGAAGTTGTATAATGATAATAATTTGTTTCCACAAGAAAAAAAATGCAGTTCGTCTTGGGAGAAAGGCTCTATAATAACCAAAAGAGGAAATCACGATGCTGATGATGACGACGATGAGCATAGTACTGTTCATTATTTCTTGTAAAAACTTGAACCGCAGGCAAAAAAATATATAATGTAGACAGGAAATTACTCGTTTCAAGAAAAGAAGAAGGATATAAATAATGATGATGAAGTTTTGTTATCATGTGACTAAAGGATAGCGCTCACAGGGCATACGCAGTAGGTAAGTTGGAATATTATGGTGGAGATGGAAAAGGTAGTGAATATACTATAGTGCTAGAAACCCTAGAAGCGTCATCGCAATCATCGTCGTCGGTGGATTAATAAAATAGAAATTATAGTAGTAATAGTTCCACATCGTAATATATACCTTTTATCTACGGACCACACACCACAAAGGTATCTTGAGGGATAAAATCTCGTTTACAGTTTTCTTTTCTTTTAAACAAGTGCAGTCTAAAAAAATGGTGTGTGGTGAATTTCAATGGAGGTAAAGGTAGGAAGGATGTGTATGCATAAATATATATCTAAACGAATGCATGGAAAAGTATATACATATGTACAATTTCATCTAGCGGATAGAAAGTATAAAGTATCATCATGTTATTAATCTCCGTTTTCTCCAATTTCGTTTTGCCTTGACGATGATGGGAAGGAAAAAAGTGAAAAGCCATACTGGGTGAAAACATGTCTTGGCTTTCTTTCTACAGCATGTGTAAGTTGAGAAAGCTTGCTTCCTTTTCTACTCTGCTGCCTTCACTAACTTAATGTAACACAATATGTAAATGAGGATAAAAGTAGAGGTGGATCCATGCCAAAAAAATTATAAAGAAGATTTGGTTTGACTTTTCAACCTTCCATTTTAGTAGCTTGCTGCATTTAGCTTGAATGCATAGATGCCTCGGAAGAAAAGAAAAAAGTTTATTTCTCCTTTAACTATTTTTCTTTTCCTTCCTTCTCTCTGTAGCTACTTCCAACAACTGTCGAGACTTTTCTCCCGACTTTCCTTCTTCTTTTTTACAGTTTTTTTCCCTCTTCGTGTATAATGTATTATATAATTAATGATGATACAGATTGGGAGATCTCCAAGAAAATAGAGAAGTAAACGAGAGGAGAAGGAGTTGGATGCATAAAGTGAAAACAGCTGAAAGCAAAATGAGTTAGCTTGGTAGGCTGATATAAACACGGAACATTTCATGACACTACCAGCCAAGTACATGGGAGCAAGAAACACAGTTGTTGGAATTTAATACTCTTTTCCTCCACACAATATTCCAAGCTCATAAGATATAGATAGACAGATAGAAAGATAGATAAAACTCGTCCTTAAAATAGATGAGTATTACATTACTAGCCATACCACTTTTTACCGTATCATCATGCTTGTCTAAGTATATATGACGGAGAAAGTCTTCCGTGGAGTAATAACAATAATGACATAATACGCTTCTTCCTATTTTCTGCTTCTTTAAGATTCTCATCGGATCTCTCTCTCTCTCTGTCTTCCCCTCTCTTTCTATTTATATTGCTGATGTTGTGCTACGATGAGGATGGAATAGAAATGGGTAATCAAAAATCAAGTAAGACGCTCTCTCTCTCTCTCCTTTGACTTTCTATTCTTTTCTGTGTGCTCTCTTCTCAGCAGAGCAGAAAAGCTGCACGCACGCAAGCACAATTTTCTTTATAAAAGACGCTCTATAATATTCCGTCTTTCTTAAGATATAAGTTATTATTCTTCTCGTCTTCTCCCCCTTTTTTCCATTATCCTCATTATTATTATTATTAAGAAAACGATAAGGAAAAAGAGAGACTAGCCTTAGAATATAGTACTCTTTTACATGCACTACATCGTCTCATGGATTCCTCACAGTTTTACCTTATGTTGCTTATGTGATAGTGATGATGATCATCAACCTTTTTGCTTGGTTTGATTTTCCTCTGGATTTTATATTGAACTTGGCTGCTACTCAGTTCTCTTCTTACTAATATTATATCCATTACCGTAAAGTCGTGACTTGGAGGAAAAGGAAGATGATTCCACGCGATATGGTGGTAGTGGTGTTTAGTAATGACAGTAGTAGGTGGTGGTATACCAGACCATATTTCTCCACCACATCTTAGTAGTACAAACAATATGATGATGGGATGATGATAATAATTGTATAATAGAGCATGAGACTGAGCAGAAAGAAGATGAAAACAGCTTTAGTACCCTATATACACTTTTATATCGTGGTAAGGTGGGTGGATGGCGTAAGGTACATTTTTTGTACAACCAAGAAACGAAAAAATATGTAGGTAGATACACCAGGCGCGTTTCTCTTTTCCTCTTTCTGTTTTCTTTCGTGTCCACAGAGAATTGGATATTAAGACGGAAAAAGATAATAATAACGTATTAGGTGCAGTGGAACAGAACGGATGCACAGCTAGTGCTTCAAATAGAAAGGAAGTATGTCCATAGTTATAAGCAACTTACTGCTTTCTACAGATAAATGCATGCCTACACAGTTGCCTATACAGCAAAACTATTAAGGGAAAATGAGAAGAAAAAAAAAACCAAAAGTGACTAAATGGAGAATTTGCTGCAATATCTTTTCTATAGGAACAGAAAAGGTAGAAAAATAATTTTCCTACTCATGATAATAATAAAATGGTAGACTTATATAGTATGGAATGAATGCGTCTATGAAGGGAAGAAAGGCAGGAAGAAGTAAAGAAGTTTTCAAAGCCATTCTCCTGTTTCTTTCCTCCTTTCTTTTTTTGCTACTACTACTACTGTTTCATAAAGGAAATGAACCGAGGCGTGTAGTAATGTGGTGTGGTAGTAGGAGGATTAGGATAAAAGTTTAAAGAGCCCATACCATGTGCAAAAGTGTAATGATGTAATAAAGTGAAGGTCTAGGCATCTATTTTTTATACGTTCGGTTGAATACTATACAACACTACTACTACTCCACAATCTACTACCACTGCAGTGATATTGGTAGTAGTACAGCACGAAACAATTTCTGGTGTAAATGGTTTCCCTATAAAAACCAAGGTAAAAAAGAGTTTAAGAGTTGGAGATAAAATGGGTCTTAACAGTTGAGAGTAATCTCTGTAAAAAATACAGAGAAGACTGTGGTGGAAAAAAAAGAAGGACGAGAACACACGAAAAAATTGACGCGGCTTGCATTTATAAAGTTTACTACTAAACTACACACACTCTGCTACACGACATGTACAAAACCATGTAAACACAGATTGCTTACACATTCATTCACCAAAGCAATAAATATAGAAACACTATAGTATAGCAGATATACATAAGTCTTTACATTATTATTACTATTCCTGAGGAAGAACATAAAGCGTGGCAAAAGCATTTAGCCATAAAATGGTAGAGCAAGTTTGTACATAATGGAGAGAGGAACAAGGGAGAAAAATAAGACAAGTAGACACACAACAAAAACAATTTTTATGCTGGCTCATTCACCTAACTAACTGCAGCTATATTGTCTTATCGACCTACGTACATAATACATTTTACTGGCATCACTGTCAATAAATTTTTAAAGATATACGTACCTTTTCATACAGCTTACATTAGACGATAGTATTACGTGCAGACTTTTTTTTGGCAATAAACAGTTTACTATGTACTTTGAGCTATGTATATAGCACACTAAAATATCAACACTCTAGTCTTTATCACGTCTATATATTTGCAAAAGGGTTATAATAAACGTGTGAGTTTTTTTTTTCACGGGAAGTAGTAAAAGTAGATGGTTATTTTCTAGCTAAATAAAAGAGAGAAAGGGAAACGACTGTGAGCAGTACAATGAGAGTAACAAAACACATAAACGAAAAGAGAGAAGTTTTACAGGACACGATGAGAAGACACACTAGACACAAAAAAGTAAACAAACACAAAGAAGAGAGATGAAGATAAAAACTCACCATTACATAATGACGTTGAATCTCAATCTTTTCGCTAGCCAATTTCTCGCACTCTAACTTCAAACTGTAAATCATTAAAGTGTAATTTACTTTTTTTTATATTTTTACACGGCTCATATCTCATATACTTTTTTATAAATAATATACATACATACGATTGTACATACATACATATATTTTACAAGTTATACATTAAGTATAATTTGTGCTCATTTCATTACACTCACACTCAGGCCTATATACCAGAAAGATTGTGTGAAAGAAAGACAACGTTGTGTAGTAATGGGATTAATGCTTCTTAAGACGCTATTTTCTAGAGATTATGTTCTTTTAATGGCAGCTCTTTTGGCACCCTTTTCTCCTCATCTTTAGTTGTCGAGGTTTCTGTTTTTTTTTTTCTTTGCTTTCTCGTTTCTTTGGAGTGCAATTTTATGTTTTTTGTAGTAAGAGTTTTCGTTCATACACACGTCATCTCATCTGTCCAGCTCAGCGAAAATGTTTGAGATGGATTATGTCGATTTAGTCAAAATTTTAAACACTAATTTTTCTTGGAATTGAATTTACACGCGGCTATGACAATTTACAGAGAATTGTCTTCCAATATATGTTTAAAATTTTATTGGCTTATGTGAATATATCCATGAGAACCAAAAATTTAACAACTATAGGTAATTACACTGGACTGAGTTAATTTTGCTAGACAAAAACTACTTATGCAGGTAAATGCAAAGTTTTGTAAAATTGTTATCCTACAAAAATGTTCCAATGGTTATGATATCTACGTTTTAAAAGTCTATAAAATGTTTTCGAATTTCTCCTATTGAGTGAGCGATTCTGGCTTGTAAACTTTAAATATTGATTGGGAAGCTAGGAATCTTATCCGTATCGATTGAGATTTTCTCTCTTGACAATATAATTTGTTAAAACCGACGAAGTCTCGTTCCATCACCATACTTATATTTTTAGAAATTTTTGTTTGAATTGTAAAAATCTTATGCACTTCTCTAAGACGATAATTATGCCTTTCATTTTGGCAATTCAAGAAAAAACGAACTACATGAAAATATTTTTTCTAGATTTATGATCACATGTGATGATGAATAACTACAAACATTTCAAACTTGATAGTTTCCATAGACTCTACTATTGTGTAGCTGAAGATACTAACCAATGACCAAGTGTTCGTATTTATTACTTGAAAAGACTTAACATGCCACCAGCGGGATATTAAATACTTACAGTTGTCAAAATAATAAATGTAATGCTACAACTCATTTACCTACATTTAATCCGTATAACTAACTGGCCAAACTATTTTAATAGTTTGAAAGAAATTTTGAATAGCTGACAATGAACAAGTAAAACAAATATAAAGTTTTTCCTGTTTTTTTTGCTTCAAGCGCGAAACTGGCATTCACATTTCATTTTAATAACAATAAAAAATACAAAGTAGTATATAATGGCACAAGCAGAATTGCCTACTTGGCATTATTCACTTAATAAAGAATGACATTACCGGCAGCGTAAAGCAATCTTTGCCAAAAAAAATTAATGTTGGTACAAACAACAAAAGAACCGTAAATAAAACTCAAGTAACATGGTAATAAAACACAAATAATAAACATGAATTCAAATACATCTCTGCTGGCTTTTACATAGTATGATTTCAATACTGCTGTGAACGTCGGCGGTGTTTTGGTTGCTGCTGTTGTTGATTTCCAGCTTATTATATTACTACTACTACTACAACTACTATTCATCTTGATCATTGAAACTCTTAAAGGATATGTTTTATATAGCCCGTCGGCAAAAAGAATAAACGAAAAAGTGCAATTGCCAGTTTACCGAGCAGGCCAACGAATGAAACATAACTACCAAAAAAAGAAAAATATTTAATATAAAAGTAGTAAAAAATCTTTTTTACGAGTTTTCATCACCATTTTATAAAACATGATACGCAAATAAGTTGGCGTTAACTATCTGTATATAATAATAATGGTGTTAAGCCAAAATGTTCCACTTTTGACGAGACGCTACATTTTTTTTATTTGCGTCAACAGTGGCTAGTCGGTTTGTTCTTGATACAAATAATAATAATAATAATGTTACATTTTTATGAATAAATATTTTGCATGATGATGGAATGAATTCAGCGACTCAGAGGAGGACGACGATCATCATGACTAAGAGTTCTTTGTAGAATATCAAATCTTTTTTTTTTATTTGAAAAAAAAAATGCTTGCGGTTTTCTCCTCATTTCAGTCTACAACAGCTACATACACTTACCACCACGATACTTTAGCTAATTTCAATTTTATGTGTTGCACATAAAATTCCAAATTGTAGAGTGCCGGTGGTGCTAGTATTAAGAGACATGATGGTTTTTCTGATGATGTGATGTGCTGCTGCCGTTTTTGTTGCCGCTGCTGCTGCTGCTGCGAAACAGCCAAATTCCATTGTTACTTTATTTCCATCATCATCATCACTATAACCAACCACTATACCAACAATATTACAAAACTATTTTTGTTGTTGAATGATGATCATGATGATGGTGGTGGTGGCGCGGTGGTAGTAAAACCACTATCATTATTTTATCGTTCCTATCATTACTATGCGATTACGCTTTTGACGACCACAGAGAGAAAACTCTGCTGAACTCACTTCACTCACAGCCAGCAGACGGAACAAAAAGTTGCCATAAAAAGTTTACCAACTGATGCATTTCTTTCTAGATTCTAGCAGGCAAAAACTATCCAATGTAATAATGTTACATGTGCAGAGCAATCATAAAAACGAAATATAATGACGATGATGAGATGAGACTTGTGATAATAACGTAGCGAATATATGTAATATTTTCTGAAAATCAAATCAAAATGTAGCATTTTTTTTATTTTCACAAAAAAAAATGCTAGAAATTTAATATGATTTATGCACAGTAGTTATAAGCAGTAAATATAATATTATGGATATGCCTAGCTATATTATGTGGCACCCGTGGTTGATAGATAGGCATAGAATTTTGTACAGGTGCATTATATTATTACTGTGATTATCTATCACCAGCAGCAGCAGAAGCGTCACGCAGCGAGTAAGGTAGCACAATGTAAGTTGTTGGCAATTCTCATTATCATATTATTATTCAGATTTAAGAATGGATTTTCGTTTACCTTCTTGTTCTGCTCTCTTGTTGTACTAGTACTTTTTGTACAAAAAACCTGAGCTGCTTCTGTTATTGACGACTGTTAAACATCCATGTAGAATATGTTAAAATATAGTATAGTAAGTAGGTGCCTTCTAATAATATATGCGTAAATAATAATATTGTGTGATGTAATATTATTAACAACGTAATGTATTTATTTTCATATAAAGTTTCATTCTTTTTAATGCAACGTCAAAAAAGCTGTCACGACATGCATGTTCAAACCACTAGATGTATATTTTTTGTCGGATCTTTTAGTTGCCGTGTCGTGACTAACCAAGTAGCAAAAATTCTTCCATATCATCATCATCACTAGTAACAACACACCACCATGATGTCTTTACGTCCATTCAAGCAAATGTCTGAGAGAGAGAGGGTGGGTGATATGTGTAGATGGCTAAAAAGACGAGAAGACATTGTCCTTCCAAAAACAAGCCCAACAGATTTTCTACGCGCTTTGCATATATCTCTCAGCAACTTTTAGAAAAAAAGACGTATTTCTTCTTCTCAAACAGATTCTTTGTATTTTTTTTGAGTGACGACGGCTAATGTTATGTACATTACTGGCATTAAAAGACATGTAGTAACTTGGGCATATACATAAATACACGAACAAACATAAAGTTGTAACTTGTAGCTGCTTCTTTTTTTACAACAATACGACGATTCTGTATCAGCTTCAAGTAAATTGGTATGGAGGGAGAAGAAGAACGCATGCAGACTTTTTATGGAAAGGGATAAAAGTTGAAAAGCGTCATAAAAACATTTTGACTGTTTTTATTATCACTACAGAGGAAGAAACTGCAGTAGTTTCTTAGGTGATGGTGGTGTGTTTGGTGACGATATGGCATGCATGGCAGCAGTGGAATGAATAGAATAGTAATTTTCTTTCTTATGAGTAGCAGTTCTTCAAGTAATATCGTCAAGAATGATGTTTGCTGCTGTAGTATTATAATCATTTAACTTTGCAATATTTTTTATATGATGAGATGAGATGCAAATAAGAGAAGACAAAGCTCAGTGAGTCAGACAGAATGAGGCAGAGGGAGAGAGAGAAGAGAAGAGAAAGAAGAGGCATTCAAGAGAGCAAAATGGTGAATGGGCTTATTTGCTAATAATGCCACGAAAATAATAATAAAATGCAACCCACACACAGGCAGGCACGCAGGTAACTGATAGAAATATCTTTGCGGAGTCAATAAGGAAAATTGTAAAATTAGCTAGACCACGGATTTTACATTGTTTCCACATCTATCACTTTCTTTAATCTAAGAGGCACGCAAACAATCACAAAAGACATTATTTTGCAAACGCGAGAACTAAAAATCATTCTATAAGTAGTTTACATTGTAGGTATGTACATAAGTTAAAATATATATGTATGTTTGCATTTGTTGTTAGTGGAAACGGTTTCTCAAAAGAGAGACACGATATTAAGTCAGAGAGGCAAAGAGAAGGACTGTCATAATAATTTAGCAATTAGGATTTTACGACCTCACTGACTATACGTGCTCATGGTAATTTACAAACAGTCTTGCCTATCATAATATCATCGTCAGTTTGGTAGAAGAGTATCATCATCATCATCATCATTCTCAGAAGCAACGACATCCACACAACTTATAAGTTTTATCTCATCTCATGAACGTACACTCTTTACTTTTACCACTTACTGCTTTTGTTAGCCATCATCATAGTCATGATCAACATCTTCTTCCTTCTACTCGTATCACAATCTCTTACTTTTTGTAGTTTGCCAAGTATTTTAGAAGAAGCAAATTTCCTTGTCAATTTGCATTCAGATGGTAGCTGAGCCCAATACCACCACCACCACCATAACTGAAAGCACTGAAACCACTCACTTAAAAAACTTTTTGAGAGGATCTTTAAACAACACCAAGAAAATATTGCTCGATGATGGTGATGATGATGATCACGACGTTGGCAAGCAATAGGAAAAGATGCTACATAGAAAAGAGAGATTACGATGTTGATAATACAGCAACATTTTAGTAGCTCTTCGCTTGCTCTTATAAGTAGTAGTATTAGTAGTAGTTTAACAATAATGTTTTACAACTTTGCATGTTTTTTATATTATTTTTTTATACTACTCACGTAATCATAATAATAATATGCGTATAATGAAGAGTTTCGTTTTCACCATTTCAAGTACCAATTAAATTATTACTTCCATTAATCTATTCACTTAAAAAATTCAAAAGGAGATGTACATAGATATGGAGAAAAGATAGATGGGACGATACGTGCCTCCTTCTCTCTATAGATTTGTAAAAGCTATTCATTTTTTTTATGACTGTGATTCTGTGATAGTTGCTTGTCTTCTCTGATAGGTATGTTGTTCGTTTTTCGTTGTACTGAAATATGATATTATTACTTTCGAGAATTTTTATACAACACTTGCTCATAACTCAACATTGTTTACGGGCAGTTTTGACTAATAAATCAAAATACTACAAGGACTGATCATGCAGACTACATGATACATACAACAACATGTCGATGAACAACAAACTGTATTCAGATCACGAAAAGAAGAAATAATCCAAGTTGGCTTGTAAAATAATGGCTTAAGAAAGGAAGCGGCATGTGAGCATGAGGAAAGTAATGCCATGATAACAAAAAAATTACTGTGTTACCGACGATACTGTTATTTCTTTTCGTTTTCCTATAACAACATTTTTTTAACAAGTAAATTATTTTGTTAAATCAAAGACTAATTTCTCACACCAGAATGCTTGAGAATATTAAGTACTTGGTTGAAAACAAGTAGAAAAAAAAACTGCCGGTGAGTAATATTTTTATTTTTCAAAGAATTATTATAAAGATGACGGTAAAAGGTGTTGCCTGTTTGCAATGAAAGGAAACAGCAACGGAGAACAGAAAACAGANCAATGAAAGGAAACAGCAACGGAGAACAGAAAGCAGATAAGGAAACACACGTGGTGGGGTGCCAACCGCAAAAGTTGGTTTACTTTGTTCTAATAACAGCATGTCCTTTACGTTTACAACTACCACCACATAACTTACTCAATAAGAGAAAAACAAAATGATTCGACTGAATGCGCTGGTCATTGAATTGGAATTGGCATTGAAATATGAAAGACGATTAGTAATCACAGCGTGACCTCTTACGTCTTTTCTGCCCTCTCTTTTCATGTTCGATAATCCGATAAAAAAGAGATTCCTCCTTCCTTGCTGCCGCATAGATTTCTTCCTGCTTTGTAAGTCCATCATTTATACATTCAATCCCATTCCAATACATAATATCGTATGCCTCTATACAAGCTCAGCATATTTTTTGTAAGTAGAATAAATAAAACTTCCAAAACTTGCTTTCTTCTTGAAAAAAAAAACTTCCACAAGATAGTTAAAGGAAAGTGCTTTCTCTCTTGACTCTCACTATTTTTCTCAACGCTTGTAGGTTTGAATGGGCAGTGAGGTAATGTTTGGAATTTCGATGCTAGTATTTTGTGCGTATGTGCTTTGGTTGAAGATTTGGATTAGTAGCAAAACCTCTCTGCATACACAGGCGGAAACTTTGTTTCCACTTGAGCAATCTTTGATTCTCTTTCTCGCTCTACTGGAGAAATGGACGGGCGGAACAGAACAGACTGCAACTATTTGGCTGGTGGAATTTCTCAGCGTGCTGCTGTTAAGTTGCATGTCCGTCTGCTTTACGAAGTGGTTTAGTTGAATGTACCTATTTGTTTGGGTTCTTAATATGAAATTCGTCTCCTAAAAAGTATATGCTGACAAAAGACAAGCATGTTTAGTACGCTCAAATGTACTGTTTTTGAGTCAGATCTTAACAATAAGAATAAAATAGCAAAATGATTCCTTTGTTTTAGTTCATTCAACTGTTTAGAATAAAATCAATTTTCAAACATCATTTACGCCAATTAAAGACAAGTAAAATTCTTCAAGATGATTATTGAAGTGTTTATAGTGCATTTATAAAGCAGCACTTGTCATATAATCACGAAATAAAAAAATAATGATAACACGATAAAGAGAGTAACGTTTTACAATGCAATGAAGAAAATTTATTATGATAAGGGCAAAATACATGCAACCAAAATGTGAAGAAGAAAGTGGAAATACTAGAAAAAGAAGAAAAACCATCAAGTAGGCAAAAGTACATTACTATAATACATACACATAGGTATATATAAAAACGCATAATACATTTTGTCGATGGGTTGATATGTAATAAGAGCTCTCTTTGGACTATAACGAAGAAGAGCTATTTATCGATTCCACTTCACACCTGACACTCTCCATTTAGACCTGTCCGAGTACATGAATAAATTACTCAGAGTTAAACGAGCGTTTTTCTTTAATATACTTTATAAATATACCTACCCAAGTAACATTATGTACCTATGCGTATACTTTCTTATTCTTCATTTACTTTCAATCTAGGCTACAATGAAATGCGGTATGCCTACCTCTAACATTTTTACTGCAACTTGGCACTCCATCTCTCTCCAAGACTCAACTTAGAGAAGAATATGAATATATTTAATATTTATTGACACAGCTAATTCAATATGGATAGCATGCACAAAAAGGACGGGTCTTACATATGCGTCTCCATAAAAAGAATACCTTTACAGCCACCACTTAAATGGATACATTTTTTATATGCTGTTCTCTTATTTACATTCTTTTTAACCTGTATTATCAAGAACTTAAAAACACTCATATTATAAGTTTGCATAGTAAACACAGGCTCATCACAAATTCTGTGCACATCAGCCCATGCAATACAACAATAAAAATGAACAACGAATGAAGTTGGTGAGCGAGACGCTTCGCCTCCTACTCTACTCTTTATACACTTTTCTCATTTATAATTGATCTATATCGATTGATTGATCATCATGATCATTTGTAATTCATAATGCCGCCACTATACACTGCCACCTGAAAAGCTATTATAAGCGGTGAAGAAAAAGCTTTCATGTATTTATTAGCAAAGCAGGTGAGAGCTTATCATCAGATATGTATGTTGTGCGCAATTTAGCGGCTCTGTGAGCACGAAATGTTTTTCAAATTTTGATACGATTTGACATGTAACTATTTTGGCCAACAGAAATTATGTTTGTGCTTTGAACTGCATGTAAAACAGTACGTGACAAGGGACTTAAAAATGAGAGTTTGATAGCTCGAAAGTAAAAAAAAAAAAGTTTAAAGACAATTTTGACGAAATCCAATCAATCTTTAACAGCTACCTACTGAACGTTTCCTGTAATAGCAAATAAATGTGGTCATAGTGCCACTTATAGGTACTTGCTATTGATGCATGAAAATAATGACATGCATTAGAAATGTGTTACAGAACAGACAATGTTTCTTCTCACACAAAACCCAACTGAAGTCGAGTTTTTATTTCCATAATAAATTTATCTGAAACCAAACTTTGCTTTTACTTGCGTGATTTTTGTGAAACTAGTTTACAAGCGTGGCAATTAGTAAGTTTGCTGTAATCTGCAAAATGGGAAATAATTTAGCAAGCATTATCGTCATCCTCATGAATTTAACAATGCAACATAACAAGTATGTGTACACTGAACAGCAACTTCTTCTTTTTCTTTCGTGGATTTACCATAATTTGCTTGTTTGCATGTTGATGCCTATGCTGCCTAGCTCACTCAAGTTCGTAGGAGCAGATCCTGGTGGAGAGATAATACATTCATTAAAATATTAGCACAATGGCTTATGCATTGCTTAAAATGCAACTTGTCGTTCGTTGATGTTTGCTGTGAGTTGACTCTAATGATCGCTGCTTCACACACATACAACAACAACAAAGACAACAACAGACAAAAGGCAAGGAATATGCCGACAAGTTTTTCACACAAGTTTATTAATCCCTCACATCACGATTTAAGTAGATTTTCGTGTATTGTCATCATTAGCATTCATTTGCAGGCATCCGTTTGTGTCATTTTCAATTTATCACATTACTACGCTCCTCCATCCATAAAATCCGCCAACCAAAACCTTTCCACGAAATATACCTACACTGCACACACTATATTGCTACCACTACTAATATTACGTTTACGTATACAAACCCCTTTCCAATATTTTCATCATCTCCATTTCAATTGCATCTTGTAGTTAAATTTTTTATTTAATATCCTACTCTTCTACTTCTCTCTCTTCATTCCCTATTTTTTGTTTGCACATGCATTTTGCTTACTTGTCCTTTCATCAAACACTCTATGTCCAATATTTTGGATGGACGAATGCTGTTATTTATAAGGATGATAATGGTGTTGCCTACAGATATTTGGTACACACATTTTGTACTCGGTCTCATTACCTCTCTATATATTTAATTTTTTTTAAAAGTTTTAAAGGTACGTGTACTTGGTATGTATATAAAATGAATCAAAAACGCGTTGTGCACTGTTCATATATACGGTGGTAGAGTGGTTCCCAATCAAAGAGTATTTGCTCAGGTATTTGTCGCTATTAACCCTCTTCATACATGCAAGCATGCAGTGAGAAAAATGATCAATAATGTTATGGAGAATGATGAGAATGAGAATCAAAAAGACAAATTCAAAATTACGATGATGATGTGTCAGTTATCATAAATGTATTTATTTTCCCTATTCATCTCTTCCCCAACCAAACAAGTGGATATTTTATGTTGAATGTACATCTGTGTGTAAGTATATATACATACATAAAGATAAGTCTGTCCTGTTTGATATCCTGTCAAAATAAAAATGCAAGAATGTGATAGCAGCGATAATTACATCCGTTCAAGTCAAGTCAGTCACTCGGCGGCATCATGATGTCGTCGAATGGCGCTAATGATAATGAAGTTGGAAAGATACCAAGTAAAGTGCCAAAAGTGCAAATGTAATTAGCATCAAAGAATGTTCTGTTATGTACTTAAAAAGTTGATAAACAAAATAAATGTTTTAGACAAATAAATACGAGTGTAACGACAACGTTTACTCTGTTCTGTTCCAAGAATTTTTTCTACACCCTTTTATGTCGTTTGATTAAGCAAACAAAAAAGGTAAGCAAGTAGTGCCGAAAATATTGGGTTACATTGAATTTAATCTGACATGGTCAATCAGTCATTTCATTTTCACTGGTGGTGGTGGTTGCGTAAATCATGTTTGTATTAACGTGGGCTTCAAGCCTTATAACAATAAATAAATATCTGCGACTAATGTTCATAATCATCTGACAACATGAAACAATAATAACAGTAAAAAATTAGCCAGCTTAGCTCTTAAAAAAGCAAGTTTTTGTCAGCCAGCCCAGAAGAAAATTATTTATCCACCTTATCGAGTCCACCTACCAAGCACACAGTGAAAAAAAAGTGAATTAATGTCAACCACTTTTTTTTAAAGCTCAACAAACAAAAAAAGTAACATCGAAAGCAGGTGGTGGTGGTGGTGCTACTAGTGTTTTTATTTGTCTTCTCGTTTGTCATTTTGTGTAACATCAGAAGATAAAAAAAGAAGGATATACAAATAATAATGATTGCCTATATGAATAAAAAGGGCTTAAAAGCCTGCCCACTTTACTCACATTTTATTGTCTTTCATCATCATCTGCCTACACACACTCGAAAAAAAAAATCTTTTTTATGATCTTCATAGGATATCTACTAACTGACTGAAATAAAATACAAAAGTGTATCATGACATGACCATCATGAACATCCCTCACCACTTGGACTTTGCGACTGCCTCTCTACGCTGCTTCTCCTCCTGCCATCACGTAGCATTATATATTTTATCGGTTGACAAACAAAAAGGTTAAATGTTTGCATGATGATTTATGTAAGTAGTTAGCAGTGTGTTTCTACTACCTCCTTTCTCTCTCGCTAATGTTTGTACTTTATTTACATACTCGCATTAGATATATTTGTTCTCTTTATCTTTCGCAGTCTCCGTCCTGTGATACAAATGTGTACGATGTAATTGCCCCATTAAGCCATTTTTTCCTAACACGTTCGCGCAATTTCATGTTTGCTCTTGCTCCTACAACAAAAGTGGTCTGACTGAGACTATATCTGGTTGGTGTACGTGTCGTTTTAACGTGCGAAGTTTGCTTTGAATATATCACATTCATTAAGCAAGAGTAGTTATAGTAGAAAGAAGATCTCTCTTAAGTGGCTAAAATCGGCTATCGCCAAAGTTTGTACAACCGAACCAAAATATATAGCAAGAAGATCACTTTGATAAATTAGTGAAACGAAATCAGAGCAGAACAGATAAATAGAAAGAGTGGTTATTGTGACTGCGTGTGTGCGGTTGCTTACATTTACACACACTCATGGCGATGAGGATGATGATGATGTTGTAAGATAATTTACATAACATTTTAGAGAACTACATAATACAGTACATCCTTTTTTGCTTATATGAGCGCGTGTCATGTAAAAGGCTCAAGCATTAATTGTCCAAAGTAAGTGGAGAGACCTCGCCTTTGCGTCAACTGTCAATAAAGTATGCTGTGATTAATGTCTTATTCAATTAATTCAAAAGTGCACTCACTTGAAAATAAAAAAGGATTCAACAGCAACAAGCTATAATCATCTATCTTAATAAATTGATAGCAAGTGAGTCAAATAATAGCACTTGTGCATTCAACTGTCGTCATCTGATACATGTGCATCTGTGAATCCATGTATTCCTTCATTCTATTGTGAAAACGTTTGATATGATAATCAGTCAAATTGACTTGTTAAAAAATCAATTCCTATATCATCATCATCAACTTCACTGACGACGAGATGATCGACGCTCACATCTTAATAATCTTAAGTTAACTAAAATTCTGACTTATTGTCCTTGTCATTTTTGTAAACTTTATTGATGCACTTACTTTTCACATTCCATTCAAACATAAAAGGAATTTCATTTAATTTTTATACCATCCTACCACCACACATTTCCTTTTTATCATTGTACTGTAACTAGAGCTAATGAATAAATCAAAATTGACGTGCAAAAAATGTTGATGATCGTGGCTGTGGTGGTGGTGATGATGATTAACCCTAGTGTATTTTTTTATATTTATTAGCTACATCATAAACATGTCAGGTTTTTCCCCTTTTGACATTGTACGCAGTTAGTGTACCATTACTTGCCATCTTTTTTTTGCACTATTGTTGTTTAAGCAATAATAGAATTCATAGTCGCTAATATTACCACTATTAAAGTTGTGAGTGCATTTGGTGTTAATCTATGCAATCATATTATTATAAAGTTGCTGCAACTTCATACAAGGGAAAATCAAGGTGCCACCAGGCAGCACACAATGTAATACATTTTAAATCGCCAACATACTTACACATCACTTTTTCGAGAAATGGTCATACATTCATATGCCACAACTGACATTACATTTTATTATGCTTAGCGCACTTTGCATTTTCCTTTGAAGCATCATTGTCCTGTGATTATTTTGTCCGGACAGAAAAATGAAATGGCTCGTACACTCACTACTGCTTACTTTAGTGCCTCTCGCCATTCATTCACTAGTCTGTCTGTCTGTTTTAGTACCACCACCGGGCAAACTACTGCTATCACCATCAAACATTGAAACACAACAGAGGAATAATAATAATCCCCACCCAAAAAAGGAACAACATGCTGACACGCGTGAAAGAAAGCTGCCAAACACGGACTACAACATCAATAAACAAATAAGATATGCTCCGCTCAGCTCAGCAAAAAAAAACGCAAAATACCTATAATAAAGTATATGATTATTATTATCATCCATTGTTTTTTTATCCTCTGCCTTACTACAAGAATATCACGTCAACAATTTATGAATAAATAACTCCATTCTGTCCAACCGTGACAGAAAAAACGAATATTACACATGAATATATACCTAGTGGTTATACGATGAGGGCATAATAATATTATGGCAAAATCGTGAATTAGATGAGCTGAAAATGTTTTAGTAGATATTCGTGATATTACGGGCAGAAGCTTTTGCATGGTGGTAAAAAGTGATGATGATGATGATGATGATGATGAAACAGCCGAAAAATACTAAAAATGATTATTACTATTTTCTATAAGACGATATTCACTCCATGGCGAGCGAAGGGTGAAGGAGAATGAATTGGTTGGTTGGTGGATACGTGCTTAATATCTGGGATGGTGATGATGATAATAATCTTGACAGCAAGCTATATGGTAAGTGAAGTGGAGGAGAATGAGCTCAATTGCTGAATGCCGTTGAGCGGACCAGAATGCATGATGATGATGATGAAGAAGATGATGACGATGATGATGTGTAATAATATTTCATTAATAAGCTTTTGCTCATACATGGGCATGCCATGTTCCACCAACGGTATAATATGCATGCATTATCCGTTATGATGAAATTATTAAAGAGAACTTTTTTTGTGTATAAATAAAATGCTTTAAAGGGACATGGAGTCATAATGGTAAATACATGGGAATGTGTAGTCAGTCATATTGTAGTTAGAGTGTTTATATATTGCTTGTCGAAAGAGGAGAAAACACGTTTCCCAGTTTGTAAGAAAAAAGGGTTAAGTATGATAGATAACATAAGAGTAGTAGTAGTAGTAGGAGAGAAAATACATGAGAGAGGAAAAAGCCCAGTGGGCATTTGAATAAAAAGGCAGGGCGAGTGTGTTAGAAGCAAATAAGCACTCTATGAATGATGCTGGTAGTATATTATTATTAAGGATACTCATGTTCCTCTCGGAGGAGACGAGGAGAGAATCACTCAAGAAGACAGTTGGCTGCTGGCATCATCATCACGGCTTATTATTATTATCATGACTATTACTACAATGCCTAATATCACCCAACCCAATCTTCTAATGGAAATTTATGCGAGGCTAATTGCTATGCAATGCATATCAGCGGTTATTTCTCTGGTGGTAGTGTGGGTTGGGCGTGATATTATTATGTATTCCTTTGACTTTTCTTCAGGCTCGGAGGCACAGAATAAAATAATAAAAAGAGGCAAGAAGATGGCAGTCAAGAAAGGAAAAGAGAGAGAGACAGAGACAGAGAAGAGTCAAACGAACAAGATGAAAAGAAGGATGATAGAATATTTTTAAATATGTATACTACGGAGAAAGCCTTTCGTTCTACAGACTATGTTCAAAACGATGAGCAAACTGTATGTTGTACATGCTTATGTTACAATCAACATGTAATAATCTGTGTATTTATCTATAAAGTTCATCCTTTCAGTTCTCTTTATAATAAATTTAAATTTGGTCTTGGAACTCATATTCTTCTTGTGATTACGACCATCAATGGAAAACCAACTGGACACATATTTATACAGCTATGCGGAGAGTTGAGTTACAGGAAGAAATATATAAAATCTGGCCCTATGGCCAGTAAGTCAACCGCACGTTAAGTCCGGCTAATATGATAACTTCCATTCTTCTTCAATCGTTTTTTGTCTCTTTCTTTTCTTCATCTTTGGTTGACTGAACCGCGTCTTTAGCTTCATCATCATGTCGGCTTCAATGAGCTTCAGGCTAACTTGACTAACAATTCACAATCAACAAGAAGTAAAAAAGAAGAAGGGATGAATAAAGAGCTAAACCATATTATTATCATGCATGTCCAATGTACCAAGAAGGGTATACATTACTCGACTCTCTGTTTTGTAATAAATATACACATGAATAATATTATTGTGTATGAAAACTATATGTTTTATGCTTACAATGTGCGCATGTAAGTTTATATTGTGCATGTTTGTAAGTTCAATAATGGCTAAACACACACAGCGACTCCCTTGTTCACTTATTTTAACAGCGATGAATAATTCAACCAACAACAAAGATCAGACCAGAAGAGAGACCACAACAACACCGCATCCCCCCGCATTCTCAATCCTCATCATCATCATCTCCTCAATCTCATGATGACCGACCGTGAGTGATCATCATCGCCATCATCTTCATCCTCTTGTTCGTCGTCGTTTCGTTCTTGTTGTCGACATCACAAAGTAACCAACTAGCTAGCTAGCAATCCTATTTACACGGATAATTCAAACAAGTGGTTTGTATGATCTCTCATTGGCATCATTCTTCCATGTAGCCTTCTTCTCTTTTTTTTGTCGAAGATGTTCTCGTTGCTTTTGACGATCATGATGATGACTTTGACGACTCCTCACTGTGTATTTATAAGGACTGCTGTGCTCCCTCTCTCCACCGACTGAACTGATAGCAATAACACCGATTCCATATACCTGCCTACATTTATAAAAAGTTTATATTTTTTTGTGTTGTTTGTCCATGTCTTTTCACGAGCTGTTTAGCTCTTGTTATTTTTGGGCAGTACAAAATGTTAACTCGTTTTGTTGTTCTTGTTCCACTCGCGCTCATCATCATCATCGTCTTCACCATCTTACATACTTGTTTAGCAGTCGGGGAGGAGATGTCTTGTAGCAATAACAATGTACACATGTGAAACCATGATGCAATAAGCATAAGCTTGTAGCAATAATAATCTTCCCATCAAAAATACACTAAAAATGCCTAATAATATAGCATAGCGTGAGCATGTCATTCACTGAGACTGCTGCTCCTGCTCACTTGTCTTTCTAACTTCTACTTTTCTTTTCTTCATTCTAGTCTGACTTTGACCGTCATCATCATCATCATCATCAATGCAATATTATCTTTTCCTTAGCTTTCCGTGAGAGATCCGTCTTTGAAAAAGTCACCTTAATCGTACAGGTGTATCATGGTAATATGCTTTAAAATATGCATACCTTAACAGCTCATCTGCTTTAAGCATATCATACAACAACATTCCATTTCTCTACTTTAATAAAACATTCTGTCTGCCTTGTCTACTGCAAATGTGGTGAATCTGTTAAGTGAATGATTTTCAAGCTGACAGACATCGACACCCTTTTTTCTACCCTTGTCTTTACTTCGTTACGCTAAAGTTTCAAAGATTATTATATTGTTTAGCGATATGCACGTAGTTGAGTTGCTTAATGTACAATAATACTCAAGTCCTGCACTTGTCTGCTTGGTGTATTTAATTTACTGTCTTGACTAGCAGAGGTGTTCTTTCAAATAATCCGAATGATACGCGCACTGTAATGCTATCACGTTAATCACGCATACTGATCATCATCAGCCATGGAATCTGCTTGCATTCCACAAGGTTAAATTACCAAACGCTTTAAAGTAGTTTTTTTTGTTATTGTTAACCTGTGAGTAGTAACGTACATATA
Source organism: Lepidocyrtoides sp. E14 (assembly GCA_027743805.1). Lineage (NCBI taxonomy): Eukaryota > Metazoa > Arthropoda > Collembola > Entomobryomorpha > Entomobryidae > Lepidocyrtoides > Lepidocyrtoides sp. E14. Next base: position 33,867 of record JAHZMZ010000332.1, read on the forward strand.
TAATGTAAAAGAACTAGAGAATTTTGTTCTTTTGCCATTGCTACTACTACCAATGCTATGCTGTCAGTTGCACGTCTCATCATGAGGATCCGACAGTATAAGCAGCCAACAAAACAAAATGAAAGGAATCAAGAAGAGAAAAATTCCATTCTACAAGCCAGACAAAACGAAAAAACACAAAATAAGCTTTCGCTTTTTACACGGTAAAATGAGATGGAATTTTACACGGATCTTCTTTTAATGCTGTTCTGCTGACAGTGCAACAAGGCAAACTACTATTTTATTCGAAAAACCAGCAAAACAAAAGCAAGAATTTACAAGTTGATTTAAAGTGAACAATAGATTTCACAATAGTTTGGTACACTCATCTAAAACTCTTACGTGAGCAACCAATATGCTAATTGTGCATTTTCTACTGCCATTCTTTCGGAATATATATTTTTTTTTCTCTTTTGGCATAGCAAAAGTATTTATTTCCCCTACAAACAAGAAAGAGATGCCACTCATTTGAAGAAGGAAGGTGAAGTATGTGTATGCATCAATACTAAAGTAAAGAATTTGTTTTTGGGATTTGTCTTCTGAAGGGGCAACACTGCTGCATTCCTAACTTGTCTTTAAAAAGAATAAAGAGAAATAGATAAGCCACCGTAGTTTTTTTTACTCTACTTCTTTTTCAAACGATATATCTTTCTTCTTTTTTTAACAGTTTTCTACTTAAGTAAACATACCAACATAATGCAAAGCCAGATGAGCTTTTTACAAAAAAAGGGTTAAGCATGCGATATATGTACATAGGAATTAGGCATAATAGTAGAAAAGAAAAAGTCTATTTTTCTGTTTTCTTTTTTTTCGTGAACGATCTCTTACAAAACGACGGAGGATGATGTGGTGGTGAAGTATGTAACGAATTTCATGCATGCCTCATGCTTTTCATGTCAGCTTAGTGTCAGCTGGAAAAAAAACAAAATGGTTACGTTACGTTTGGCTAATTTTTTTATGCATTTATATATACCAGTTTTCTTGTGCTTAAATATAGGCATACCATTGGTGCACAGCATACTGTGTAGTATTTTAAGCTTACGTAAATAATATTATCCTATTAATAAATGATGATGGGCTGTTGGCTGTTGGTTTGCATCGAGTAAACTAAAAGTATGAAGGAAGCTCATCTCTTTATGTTTTTCTCTGTTGTTCTTCAACTATGTGTTATTTTACGCCACATTTTCTCTCTCTCTCTCTCTCCCTCTCACTCTTTCTTTCTGTTCACATGTCCCTGTCCAACTTCCGTCTTGTTGGATTTGGTTTAGTTGGATACAGATGGTTGTGGTTAAAATAGTTTTTATCAACCATGATGATTATGTATAATATGGAAGCAAGAGAGAAAATTCACGTTGATTTTCTCATTCAAAATATCATCTTGAAATATCATATTAACATATCTTTTTGCCAGACCAGAAAAGATATATATTTCTAATAAGAATTCAACCATCCGTGTGGTGGTGGTGTAGCCTGTGAAGCGACATGTCATTTAGGCACTCTTTCACTACACAAGTATCAAAGCCAACCAACCATGCTAAAATGACACTTTGTGTGTTAGACAAACATGCTGAATGCATTATTGCCTGCCGTCTCTGTGTCTCTACTAATGTGAGAAAAAAATCAAAATGAAAAATAGAGAGAATAAAATGAGAAAATTCAAAATCATTATATTATGCTTCTAGCTGAAGCAGAGATAAGAACGTTTACCACTACCACTATTTCTATCATGGTGCCAAATTCAGCCCACGTCAGCTAGTCAGTCCGTCACATTATTTTTTAAAAAAAGTTAACATCAGTCGACATCCTCATCACATCATCATTACCATCATCCGATCCGTGTGGTATATAATAGTGACTTTAAAAAAGGCTAAACTACACAACAACGAGCGTACATTATCATCATTATTATTACGTGTGTGTAGAAAGATGGGCTTGGGTTTTTCAAGTGAAGAAGGTGTCGATTTTTATGTGGTAAACCGGCTCTCCTCTTTAAATATACATATGTATTCTTCTTCATTCACACACTTTGCTGTCTCACTTAAGGGGAATGACTTGTCTATTATCTTGAAAAAAAAGAAAGAATTACGTACATACATACATACGAGCAAAAGCATTTAAGTATTCAACCACGAAGAAAAACAATAATTTTTGCAGCTATTATTTGGTGTCGTCTCCCGTTTGGCCAAAGAGAGCTAGCGACTGGTGGGCAAAGCATGATGCTGATAATAATAATGATGATAGCATATTATATATTTTCCCTGATCTACACCTCCATCTTTTTTTACTACTTTTACATCTACATTAAAATAATAAACAATATTACATGTTGATCATAATCATAATAATGCTTCTTCTCAAATCACTTTATACTGCAGTACTCTTTTTTTTTAAAAAAAAAGAAGACGACGTGATTCAAGATGAATCCAAGAATAATGTATTTGTAAAAAATTATCTACCACATGCAGCACAAGCTGTCATTTACTTTACCTATTAGTTATCACTCGGCTGGTCATAAAAATTACTACTGCTGCATCAACGTGCTTCACTCGCTACACAAGTTTACACTCCTTCATTCTGAGAAAAAATAGGAATATATGCGAGGGTTTTTGATACTAAACTACTAAACCTTTTTAATATTTTTTATTATCTTCGTAGGTGGTTCAATGGTGTGAGTTTGTGTAGTATGTAGGGAAAATAAAATGTACTTGGCAGAATACGAGTATGGCGGTGGTGGCACGATTACATTGATAATGATATGACTACGATGTATAACTAGAATAATGCATATTGAAAGATAGATAAAGATTTTTAAAATAAAAAAAAATACAAAATGCAACATAATTCTCACACGAATCTCGCCTGTGGAGAGGGCGTCAAATATAGAAGCATAAAATGAAGAAAAGAGAAAAATCAAAAGGAGTAGAACAAACGATTATGATGATGACGATGATGATGAGCAACCAAAAGATGTGTTTTATGTTTTTGTGAGCAAGAGAAGGAGTGAGCAGAGTAGTTGTTGTGGGGGATTTTTTTTGCGTGTTGGCTAATTTGTACTGCGGCACGTCATCATCTTTGCGTTGATGAAAAGGTACATCACGCGTAATATGCTCAAAAGAACATTTTTGTGTAGCAAAAAGCATCGTTAGCATGAATTCAGCAAATACTACATACACACATGATAGGCAATAATAGTAGTTGTAATGATAATGATAAAGAGGATTATGATGATGATGTGAAGGAACATGGTGATGTGATCTTGCCTTCAAGTGCGACTAACATTATGAGCTAACAAACTTGCTCATTTTTTTTCACACAAAAAGTGCAACTATCACTTTGACGGACGAATTTGACTGAATGACTCTAGAAAAGTAGTAAAGAAAAGAAACAAAATAGACGCCTTTGTGTTTTCTTAGTTTCAAATAATAATTGTGCATACGGCTTTTCACCAGGGATTATTATCATCATCATATCGTGATGTTGATTTTAATTTTTTTATGAATAGCAATTTCTTTTGAAAAGAAAAATAATACAAAGAAATGCAATGCAAAAAAAAACTATAAAAGGATTTTTCTATTCAGAAAAGGACAGAATGACTGATTATTATTTTTGCTTTTGGCAATGGTAATATTAATAACTACTCACAAAAAGACCAAGTATGAGAATAATGGTGTGGTGATGTGTGTACTTTACCTCTTTTTTTTGCTGAATTGCCAACACTAACGTTGTTAACTCTAAATGTATGTACGCACACACAAATTACTATTTTAATATCTTTAGGGCTTTCTGTCAAAATGCTTTTGGCAAAGAGTTTCAGCCAAGCAAAAGTATACGTTATTCCATAAAAAATCTGTTGAAAAGAGGCTAACATAATTTTTATAAATAATGTCGAAAAGGCTGTTGATATATTATTATTTTGATGGTATCAACTTGTAAATGAGATGTAAAAATGGAAAATACGTGAAAGCAATCAAATTAAAATGCCAATACTGACAAGCGATTTTAATGAAAATTATAATAAAAAAGCAAGTTTGAAAACATATAAATTATTATGCATTTATGTATTGTTTCGTTAACGAGCACAGCTTGCTTTAAAATTTTAAATAAAATTACCTATAATCATCACTAATTTTTTGACAAGATAACGGCTATTACCATTCTAATCCTTTTTTATACTCTCTCCCTACTTGTATCAACAAGTAAGTTCGTAACGAAAGGACAAACACTGCAAGTTTCATTCAACTTTACAATTTTACCGACATTTTATCAAAAATAAATAATTTTTCAGAGAAGAGAGCAGTTTTTTGACATTCTCAAAATATACGTAAATTTTAAACCAGCCACAATGGCCAACCCCTAAAAGTTATAAATTTGCAGAGAAACGTCAAGCGGAGACGGAGGTTTTGATTATGTATTGCAATGTCAAATGTTTTCTCTTTTACAGACAGACAGGGCGATGAATTCATAAAAGTGGTTATAACGGTCGACTATGTATACAATACATAGCAAAGGACCAGTATAAAATGATTATGGTTATGGTAATCAATAATATTATCTATGCATGTAAACTAGTGAGTAATTTTTTGATTCGCCTTTTTCCTCCATTTTTTGATTATTTTAACATGTAGCTTATTTGTAGGTACATGCATTATATTCGCTTTTATTTAACACTTTTTTACACAGTAATATACCAGCTGAAACATCTGCTCATAAATCTTTTTGCTGTTTGTTAACACTGTGTACTTACACAAATCCGTACAAAATGCAAACCCAAGCAGCATGTATGCAGGTAGGTATCAAGTGTCACGATTATTTTATTAAACAGGATACATCGGTGATACATACACAAGATGTATAGACTGCTACAGACAGACGGGGCGAAAAAAGAGAGATAAAAATGCTAAAGGTGGTGGCGTTTCTATTTTGTCTCCGCACTGCACAAACACACTCACTCAACTCAGGAATGAAAAAAAATATATGATTAAATTATGCAGTCAACTCACTCCACCTCACCCATCGTCAGTCGTCGTCACACAAGCTCTACTCTTCTTCCCATCTCCCAGTCTGTTTATAAAAAAGGGGAGACAGTAAAATAAAGCCATAAAAATAAATCTGAATTCTTAATTTGCAAATAAGCCTACACAAACACCAATACCATACCACCAGCAGCTTGAAGAAGTGAAGTACCGCATCGCATCATCATCATCATCACCATAATACTTTATATTCCCAATTCGCACTATACCTAATACTACTACCTTTTATACTTTTACCTCTTCTCCTGTCAAAACTTTTTATTGCTTGCTTGCCTACCAGAATACTTTATAACATTTTACAAATTATTTACCGTATCCACCCAGATAGCACTTATTCTGCATGTATGGCATTTATGACTGTTCAGTCAAATAGAAGCAACATGCATTTAGGTATTTTTCTACTCTGTATGCGCTTCTGCTCACGTTGTGTATCTTATATTATTCATCTTGTTTAAAAACGTCATCAAAATGCAAAAGGGACACGGTTGGAAATGAAATGAGTTACGTTTGTTTACTGCTGAGTTGATAGTGGCAGTAGTAGCAGTATGCAAGTAGTAAGTAGCCTTCTGGTAGTTGAAATGTATTCAGTCAACAGTAGTTAGTACAACAAAAGAATACCAACAATAAAAATTGATATTTATTAGTATTTTGAAACTTTACTGCGCATTGTTTCTCTTCTTGACTGATAAATTTATACATTTCACCTGTGTGACTGCAAGTACTCTGCTCCCCTGCATACCACCGGATAAAAATACAGAATAGCAATTTTTTTTATATTCTACTTCGGTAGGGGCCCCACTGCGAAAACCAAATTGCATTAAACAGCCATTTTCATGGTTTGCTTGCTATCTGCTACTCACTTATTCTGCTCATCATAACTATTTTTTTTTGAAATAGGTTCTTCATTTCTTCTCACATCCCCTCTATAAAAGGAAGCATTTCATTGTTAAAAAATGTTAATATTCATTTCTGCAAAAACATTCTTGCATTCATGTACAATATTAGTGCATGCACTCACGTAGGGAAAAAGGTAATTCCTTTCCGTTTAAGCAAATTGATAAAACATCACACGCATGAAAATGCAGATAAAATTGTGTTCGTTCATCATAATATAACGTTGTTGATGAGGAGGAAGACCATCATGATGGTAATAACAATTACAATAGTTTAACTTGATAAATACTACTTTTTACCACTATTAAACCCCTTTTTATAGCGTAACAAAAGTCATAAAACATTTAGAGGAACACGCAGCATTACTCTTTCTCTCCTCTGTTTCTGAGCTCTGTTCTCTTCTTTATCACGTTTTCCTTATAGGATTACAATGTAAGAAGCATTTTTTTTTTTAAAAAAAAGTAACAAAGATAGAGGGAGGTCTATCTTAATCTCCATATAATAAAGGAAACATGGTGTAATAATAATTAATTTTTTCTCACTGCTATGCAAGCTAATTACATGCCTACATGATGCATCTAGTTGCTTTTCTACGTAGGCACATAGTGTACACATTATTAGCGTGAAATTGCTTCTGAATATTCACAATGGGAGTTTACAATTTTTTATTTAAAAGCCTTTATGTGATCTCACTCGGCATCATCAACCACTTTTGTGTTCTCAGAGAGAGAGAGAGGGATAGAAAAAGAAGAAAGACAGGTGTCTGGTCATTCCATCAACGAGTTAAAGAGAAAAAAGTGACAACTTCAAGGATGGCTCATTTTATTATCATCATCATACATTTGAAGTACATAATAGGATTTTCATTTTTGTTGACTTTAGATTGGTCATTAAAACTTGACACTATTATTTTTCTTTTTGTGATCTAACCAAGAGTTTTAGAATGTCGTGTAGATTAAATATTTACTTAAATAGTTTTTGTGTTCCTTTGCACTTTAAAAGCAAAATGCAGTATGATGATTAAATAAATATTTTAAACTTGACTACGCACGCTCTCTTAACGATCATCAACACAAGATTTTACGAAAATAGTTTTCGTGATCCGTTGCACTTTAAAAGCAAAATGCAGTATGATGATTAAATAAATATTTTAAACTTGACTACGCACGCTCTCTTAACGATCATCAACACAAGATTTTACGATGATAATAATAATAATAATTGTGTAATAATAACTAATAACTATAACCATAATTGTAAGTGTTCAGGTTTTACAGCATTTTCATTTAATATCGCTGTGAACATTTGATTGCATAAAGAATTATTTTAGCAACGAGACATTCCAGTGACGCCATAAAAGGGGGTAAAGTTTTAGGATTAAATTGTGAACAAATAAAAAAAGTAGCTTACTGACTGACTGCCTATGTGTGCTCCACTCCCTGCTACCACACAACATCTTGAAGAACATGGTGACAAAAGTCTTTCTGAAACTTGATATGCATGAAATGCCGTAACATTAATTTTACAGACACATTATTATCCTATTATATAAAAAAGGAATTTTCCCTCTTTTCAAGCTACTAGCATCATCATGATCATCATGATCATCATCAGATCACGATATTATGAGGATCATTATTCTAAAGGATTATTCCTCAGGTTAACTGATAAAAGGAATCCATACCATTCGGAGAGCAAGCTATATAGTTGGTTGATTGGGTAGTAGAAGAAAAGGTAAGATCTCTGCTAGATTATTTTTTTTTTCTCTCTAGCTCCTGTAGGGAAAGACAAGACATGTTTGGCTGGATAGGATCAAATAAATTGGATAATTTAGTGGCTTGCCTGCACAGCATACACAATAATTGTACGATCTTTGGTACTGTAGGAAAGATCAGGTACATAACTTAACTGGCTGACTTGTTTCTTTTTTACTCATTTTATTGCATGAACGCAGCATCGACATCATTGATATGGCTTGCACGGATGATTTTAATTTTTTTCTTGATGTTTACTTGTATGCATGCATACACCAAGATAATTTTTGATGAGAAATGACATTTTATACATAAAATGAACATTTTTTATCAGCATAGATATCATCGATGCAATCATCAAATTATTTAACAGGTTTGAAAGATTAGAGGAAAAATTCCAACCTTTTGAAAACGTACACAAGACGTTCTTAAATTTGATTCGCCAAAACGTTTTGTATTTTTTACCGGACCTTTCTGATCAGTATTTTTTTGTCTGTTTAAAATTAGAACTTGATCACAATAGTCACATTTATAAATAAAACGGGGATGACGATGAAATGTAAATGTTGACGCAAACGGGACAAATCAAGGGTGGGGAACTAGGTCATCACAAAAATTGGAACTTGATCACAATAGTCACATTTATAAATAAAACGGGGATGACGATGAAATGTAAATGTTGACGCAAACGGGACAAATTAAGGGTGGGGAACTAGGTCATCACGGGGCATAACTGACATTTCAAGAAAATATGTACCGCAAAAAAATTAGTTTATACTTGTTTAAAGCTGTATGCCATGCCAGTCAACCTGACATTGCATCAGCTAGCAGCTATTTCAAATTAATTAATCGCACCTTTGAACGGTGAACTTTGACTATGACCTAAAATATACCATCAGCTTTGACTGGTCTGAATGAATTTGTATTAAAAAGATTTTTACAAGCAACTTTTTTTTTGTGGTTTCAATTTATTCATTTATAAAAAAACACACCAGCCAGAAGCTCAAGTGTAATCAGTTGCTTTACGCTGGCTGCGCGTAGCAAAATCGTTAAAGACGATTTCATTTAAAAACAGTCTCAGAGTCACGTATGCCATCACCACCACTGTCATAGCCATCGTCATACAAGCAAAGCAACTAAAAATGGTAAGTGAATTAGCAGCAATATTCGGAAAGAGATATACTCACATTTTCTCATGTCAAATAAAAAAGATAAAATGCGACCCAAAGATCATGCCACTTGGCTTCCTGTCAACATGCCATCATCATTACTATCATCTTCATTCTGCTCCTCGCAGACTCAACTCAGCTATTTTGAACAAGAGTAGCTTAGAAGAAGGCTCATCATACCACAATCAACAAAAAATGTCGTGTTTTTCATCAGACATAATTATTATCAAATAAAGTCATATGGCACGACGAAAAAGATGATGGGCATCAAAAAAGCATATTGCCAACAATATAATATGAGAAAATCGTATCTCATCATCACTCGTCGTCCTGTCCTTTTCTCTGCAGAAATTAGTGACCACGACCAGTCTCGATGTGTCTCTCCTTTTAATCATCAGTTTTCTTCATTCGCATCATCATCATCATCATCATTTTGTTATCATATTATCTTTATGGCTTGAGACGTTTGCTCCGTTGTCATTTCTTGTTGACATTTTTCCACTTTGACAATCAGTGAGTGGAATTGACACAGAATCTGTAATACTTTTATATTATTATCGCTGTGTATTTTAGTATAAAGAAAGCAAAAGGCTGGGTAAAGAGACACGGTATCATTTTCCTTCAGCTAGCCATGTATATTTACCTATCAGTACAAATGACCAAATTATATGCTGATGCTGCTGCAAAGATTCTAATAAATTTCAAGCAACTCATTTACTCAAGATGATGATGGCAACTATAACGTAGAAGAAATAGTAAAAGCTTCAACATCATCTTTAATAAGACTTACGAGCAAATGAATAGTACTTAATACTTCGTGACATGATTACACCAAAACCGAGAATAACCAAAATACCACAAAAAAGTGAATCAAGTCGGCAGTTGAGCATAAAATGTGGTACTTTTGTTGATACTAAAAGGTTGTTTATCCCCTTTTGCTGCTTAAAAACCCACTGACGACGAGGAGAAATTGAATGGAAGTCGTGTATCTAGCATTTTAGGTTTGTATCTTTACACTGCACTGTATATTTGTGATGTCATGTTTTTGCCACAGGATGAAAGTGCTAATTCGATGTAATGTTTTTCATGTTATACAAGCCGTTGTTGATATAAAGCACCAACCAGCAGCAGCAGCGTACATAATAGCATTGTGAGAAGAGCCAGTACAGCAAAAAACCACCTTGCCTTGAAGCGACGGTGATGATCTCTGATCTCCTCTCTCTATATCTCTTATTCCTCATCATCACCGCCACCACCATTCTAAATAATTCTGATCCTTTCTGCTTCACTTTACTTACATCATTTTCATGTCATTATCACAGGAAAGCAAAGGAGACAGACAGATATGACCAGCCATTATGAAGGGAGGTAGGTAAGATAGACCAACAAAAGGGAAGGCATGTTATTAATTTCTCATGATGACTATGCTCACAATGTAGACATGCATTTTTTTGTGTTCTGGTAATAAAACACGGAATGAAAGGGTAGAAATATAATTTACTACACTATACTACTTAATATAATTTCCTCATGCATGTATTAATGATCCACTGTAAATCTTTGTGTTTTGTGAGCTATATGGAATTTTGTTCACTTGGGTTGATAATACTTTTCAGCCATTGAAAATCTTTTTCCACAAGGTATTCATTATGATTATTATTACTCAGCAAAAAGGCTTAATCGCTTTAAGCTGAACGAACTGAGAGGAGAGCGAGCGAGCACAGTAAATCAGACCAATTTGCATGTTCATTGAGGCGGAACTAATTCTTTGACAGCGTGACCCCTCTCCTCTCTCACTCATTTTATTTTGGCTTTTTGGCTGCTTAGGTATACATTGCAGTGGTATTAGTATGCTCGTTTCAACATCATCATTATCAGTGGGATTTCATTTGCTATAATTCAGGGGAAAATGAGAGAGAAATCTCGTGTGTCTAACTGACTGTATATATGAATCTCGTCCACCAAACATACGTTTGTAGTACTTTTTAGTGAAACAAGCGGGAGGTGAGTAGGTATGTGGTTGTTTTTGTTGGTGGTTTGCTTAAGTAAATGAAGTTCAACAAGAGTCAGTTAGAGTCGCATTAAATTTCAATTCCTTTCCCATAAAAAGTCCAACAAGTGACTTATTTTTCTTAAATTGCCTGTCTATTTTCATGTTATAGAGTGGTGTGTGATAGCTTTGGCTGATTAGCTGTTATATTTTATATACAAAGAGATGATATGCTCATTTCACATCACTTTGTTGGCAGAAAGTTAAATTATTCTCAGTCTAACAAGCCGTGTGTGTGTGAGTTTTTCAAAGCAGCACACAGTAACAATCAAGCAAGTTTGAGAGGAGAGAGGAGAGATTTTTCTCAGAAATATTTTACTAGCCTTATTTTGCAACTATCGACGATGATGATTTGAGAATCACAAACGTTCACAGAGATGTTCCTCAAGGCAAAATAATTGTTACTCATAAATTTTCATTTTTAACCTCTCGCCGTCTATCAGCTTTTCACATTTAGGTATATGTGGAGAGTTCATAGTTCATAGTAGTATTCTCTGGTCTTCTCTCGTCTTCACCAGATTAGACGAGCGAACGGACAAGGAGGAAATAAACAATATTTTTTTTTACTCTCTGGTTAATACTGTTACGCATTATTACATGAGCTGCATGCAAGCTTGTTGGTTTTACATTTGCTTCGGCTCATTTTTCCTGTTTGTTTGTTTGTTTGCGTTTGACTTATGACAACTTATGAAATTAAATGAAGGATCGACCATCATCATCATGAGATTATGCTGCAGATTGTTATTATTATCCTGATTAATAACAGGTGAAGGGAAATTCAAGCAATATATAACAACATGCAAGTTGACTGAATGATACAATGATTATGATTGTATTTTTGCACGGATTATTATTATTGTTATGATGATGATGATGATGCATCGTAGATTTTAGTCGGTTGACTGGTTTTCAACTGTGATTAACCACAATGTTTTTGTTCAATTGTAAATTGCAATGTATTGCTACTATAATGTGCATTTTTTTATTTGCCTTGTTGGATGATTATACCTTTCTCTTTGCTGATTACACACCTGCTATTATATTGTCAAGAACGAGAAAATCCAGTGAAATTACTGTGATGCGAATACGTTCAGGCAGATTATCATCACTAGTTTTTCATACGGAAATATACCAAACTTCCCAATTTGTGTAAGTAGTAGCCACGATTTGTTTTTTTACTTTTTTGACGTTACAGTTTTTGCTTTACACGTATGACGTAGGTAATTGCTTTACCAGTTTTTCATTCACATTGCAAACTCAAGTGACGTCCTGTGAATTAATTAATTGGATAATTGGAGCAGTGAGGAAAAACCTGTCAGCTTTGGCTTGTCAGATACCGAGTGTAGTAATGTATGAACAAAAAAGAAGTTTTCGTCTGCGAGTTTTTTTTTTAGACTGCTCTGTCGTATGGCCAAATTTCATAGTCATCATGTAGGTAATTAGAATCGAATTTTGATTTCAAGTCAAATTGGGCAGTGTAGTCCAGTAACAATTCCAAAATATTCAACGCAATTAAGTTTATGCGTCATATAATTTAACATTAAACTGTTTTACTATCGCAAACGAGTTTTATGAGGAGAATAGGAGCTACTTGTTTTTTTATCACCTACTTTTATTGTCTTGCATCGGATCGGATCCCTCAATTTATCGCAAAAAAAAATCGTAAAAAAATCTCTTTTCAACAAGATTAACACCGAGGGACTTTATTGGCTCAGTTTCTTCACATAGCAAGTTAGTTATATTAAAGCCAGACTAGATGCAAGGAAGCATTTAGTGAAACTTGTTTTTAAGCAAATAATATTTTTTTCCAGTAAAAAAGGAGAAAATAGCTACTAAATAAGACGCAGATTTTGTAAAGATATTTATCGTAAAAAAATATTAGTGTTGGGGAGTTACTTTAGACACGGTGGTGATGCTTACCGGGTGTCTGGCAGCGGCCGCTGCTGCAGCTGCTGCATTCATTGCTGCTGGGTACATTGTATGTTACACACGCATTTCACAAAAAATATTTATTGCCTAGGCCTACTATAAAAGCACGCTCTTGAGAATTTCCACTTGGATCAAACTTCACTTTCCTTTTCTCTTCCTATCAATATTGTTCCTAGTATTAAAATATATAACCTCTTATCTTCCTTTCACCTTCGACTACCCACACTTTTTATTTTCACTTTCACTCGTCTCCTCCTTTCCCCTTTTCACAAAAAAATGAAAATAAAAACAAGAAAAAACGCACAAATAATGACACTAGCACACTTAAAACACTATTTTTTATTCCTTCCTTTCAACCTCCAAACTTTTCTCTCCTCGATTGGGCTGGGCTGCTCTGCACTTCACTTTAACACTTGAACAAAATGTAATGGACGACCGACCAAACTCTCTGAACGGTTAAACCAAAGTCACTGCTTATTTGATAGGAGTAGTTTGAGGATATACTGGAGTTACTGGGAGCTCGGTCTTTTTAGCTAGATAAATAAATTGTGCTTTTTCTCTTTCTCTCAAAATGTGTCTTGAAAAAACTTTCACTACTGAACCTATATTGAAGTAAAGTGATACAATGTTTCCTTCTCTCTCCCAACTAGCTCTTTCTATGTCTGTATGTTATTGTTATCGGAGTAAGAGCAAAGGCTAAATCTGTTCAATATTGTCCCTGGTGAAAAGTTGAGAAGGACGGGGGATAGTTACAAGGCAAGAGAGAAAGAGACAAACATACGCACACTAACATCGATAACAAACTTTTCTTCTTTTTTTATATTACAAGAGTTCAAAGGAGGAATGGAAAGCAGTTGGCCAACAGAATGAAAAAGATGTTGTAGTAATCGAGAAAAGCTGTAAAAATGTCTTGTCTAATGGTTTTGCTCTCAAATATCCAATCCAATAATGGCCAAGTAAATAGTTCTCGCGACACCACTACTCCAGCGTCCACCTAGGATGTTGCATATGTGTATGTATATATAGGCTTTTCTGGCTAGTTTTTTGGTTCGTTGGTTGGTGCTACTAAAAGGAAAAAAGGCCACAAGTAACAGTACGTGAAGGAGCTACTGACATAATCATATGTAATATGTACTTTTCTCTGAGGCACATATACACACACAAACACTTTTTTTCACACTCAATCACTTTCACCTTTGTTTTCAGACTGACACTTTTTTTACTTCCAGCTTTGCTAACGAAAGACGACTCAAATGTTTGACTGCTGCCTAAACGATAAGTTTTTCTTTCCTTTTGACGACGACTAGACGACAATTGAGAGCAGTTTGATAAAACTTTGCGGCAGTGATCCTGAGTTGGTTTTTTAACATGAAACTTTCCTTCCAGGAATGACTTTACAAAGACACTTCTTGTTGCAGTTTATCCAGAATCTGAAAAATTTAAAAAAAAGGTTTAACTCTTTTATTTATTAAATATTTTATTTTTTTACGATGGCATTTTTGCAGAAATTCGGCTAAACTGTGCAATTCACAATAATTCACCATCTTGCCTTCACTTGAACTGAGAAACGTATAGGAACAACTCAACAAAATTGAAAACTTGGTAAACGCATTTCACATGTAGTTTCACAACCTACTTTTCGTTTATTGCAGCGAAACACTAAAACAAAATCATAAATTTGTGCAAAAAAGGTAGCATCAATAGGTATAGCAAAGAAACAAGCCTCATCATCATCATTAATTACCTTTCAGTAAATCAACAAAATTGCATTTTGAACTGCCTGCTAGTCCATCATTCTCTTTTTACTCCTTTTAAAGAATAAAAGCAATTTACTCAAAATAATAGTGTAGTGTCAACAATAATTTACTTTAATTTACTTTTTTGCACAGTCATAATTGTAAACTCTCGTAAAAAGTACCTACCAAAACAATATTATGTATAACATTCTCTACAAGCATATAAAACAAAAGCTTGGGTTGGAGGATTGAAACAACAACAGCAACTTATCATCGTACAGGTACGGTAACGGTGTGTATTAGTTTGACGATATTTTGACGAGCGACATGTAAAATTGTTAGAAAAGCAGCAACCTTGCTAATAAAATACCTGTACGGAAATCGTGGTCTACTGCCAACGAGGCATACTTTGACAAGACTGTTTTTGTAAAAAAATGTTGGAAAATAAAAATATTACATGGTTAAATTTTATCGCACATCAGCATCAACAGACCAGCAAAGCCATCAAGCATCCACCATAATGAAAATCACGAAGATATCTCACAATTGCTCAACAAAACGTCTCGACTTCAAGTGTGGGAACATATTTTTTTTGACCACAGCAAAAGTTACTTCATCCGATCTGTATGCTTCAACAAACATACATGCAGGGCGGCATATAGTAATATCTTTCTCGTAAATAATGTTGTTCATGATGATGATGATGATGATGGCGGTTCTGGTGATGGTGGCAGCTCACCCATAACATTTATTTCTTTTTTCAAAGCAATTTTCACGTCAGACATTGTACACGCAGCAGTAATCTTGCTAAGGTAGATAATTGGGAAAAAATATAATCGTCACAGAACTGTGAACAGTAGTAGTACAGACACAACGATACGACATGAAAAAGAGTGACAATGACAATGTTATTTTAGCTCTTATATCTTCAATTATTTTCCTTAGTATTACTGCATCTAAGATATGAATAAATTCGCAACAACGTGTGCAGCATATGATAATGATAATTTTATATTTTCTGTTCGTGTGTGGCTGCATATAGCCAAGACTTGAACTTATTTTACCCCATTTGCGCTCCAATTATTTTCTCGCAGAATGAATGAATGGGATAATTGAGCTGATGATATGATGAGGAATGTCTGCCTGCAGAAAACCGTGTGGGTGAGCGGAGCTGAGGATGTTGTTACTACGTGCAAAAAATTAGCTGGTGGTTTTGTCACTGTATGAAAATTTGTTCATACCAATTTGATATTATTGTGTTGTAAGTTTTTGTAATTTGAAATAGGCGTGTCTTACACCCTTGCTTGGTGGCTTATTGCAAAAAATAATTTGCAAATTGTAGAAACTGACGCAGACAGAAAAGCAATTGTTACTTACTATTTTTGCACGAGAACATAAAATTAACTCAAAATCTTAACAACAGGTTCAAGCAGAGAAAGAGAGAGAGAGAGGAGACAGCAGGACTGTGTGTAATTGAAGAGAAAAAAAATACAGACAAAATAAATTGGCAAATTATTATTACGGTTGCGTGACAGTCAACTTTGGAAAGATTTATAAGATGGTTTACTGTGAAAATGATAAAACTGTAAGTATAAAATAGGTTTAAAAAATAACATGCAAGTCAATTCAAGCTAATTTGCTGCTGGTTTCAAAAGTCATTAAGGATACATAGGTACAATGTGCCTACTTCCCAAACAAATATCTTTTTGTAGCTTGCCTCACAATTTGCAACGCTTGCTTAATTGCTTATGTAAACGATGAGATTAAATCCTAATCTAATTGCCAATAGGACTAGCAATAGTCACTACTAGTGCTGCAGAATTGCCTAATTAGAGGTAAGCTGCTTTTGTGAGCGTTTTTTAAACAATAAAACCATCATAAAATCCAGTAATAAGTGGTCGCAGATGGATATACTTAATACTTGCGTTCAAACAATATTGCCTGCCTATACATATTAATAATACGCAAATGACGATGGGAATAATGTGAGTAAAGCCAATTGTGTTTATGGATGATGACTAAAGTTACTACTTTGCTACAACCACCACAACAGTAGTAGTGGAAAACCCAAACCCACAACCAATAATAATAATTTAAGGAGGGGAATTACACAAAACGTACTAAAAGTTCACTAATAGCAGTACTAGTTATAAGCATCATCAATGTATGCAACTTCGTGGTTATTTTCTTGAGAATCCCGCCACACTACCATGAAATATTACTTTACTTAGGCATTTCAAATCTCGTCATCATCTACATGCTTCTATATGATCGCACTTGCACGTAAATAATAATTAGCAATGAAAATTTTGCATTCAACATTCATGCGAGCCATGCCATGCTACAAGCAAAGCAGACTGTTGTAAGTTTCATGAAAATATATTAAGTAAATAAGAAAGAGTGGGAGAGTTTAAAGTACTATATTTAATGTGGTTGGTTGGCCGTAGTAGTAGTACTATCAACGCAGCTTATATTTGAATGTGTATTACCATTACACCGCAGTAAATCCTAGAAAACCCAAACTAGTCACCACAACACGCTAAAATCTAACCCAAACCAACATCATCGTGCAAAAAGGTTTATTTCGACATGCATGCTCGGAAAATTGCCTGAATATTTGCTAGTACAAAGTAAAACAGTTTATAGTAGTAGAATATATATTATAAAGTTAGTATGCCAAGCTAATTCAATGATGATGACTTAAAAGATGTATGCATGCTTGGTTGAGCGACTGTGTGCAGTAATAGTAGTTCAAGTTATCCATCAGGGGAATTATCGTGAGCGAGGATTACATTGGCAATTTTACTAGACAGGCACTCAAAATGTGGTTCCACAAAGTAGATGTAACACAATTCTATTACCAAAACCACGACTACCACTTTGCTGCTGTCCTGCTTTTACTACTTATTATGATTACGTGCATATTTCACAGGAATAACCATTTATACTTTTTATACTTATGATGAGCCACTGCAATCAATAGTAATAATAACATGAGCATTATTAGGATTAAGCGAGGCTTTTCACAGATTTGTTAGGTAAATAGCCAATCAAATATTACGTTTCTGGCTAACCAGCTTTACTTTGAAATTGATAAGGAACTAAACTGTAATCATAACCTGACGTATAAAACAAAGTAAACTGAGTTTTGTGGACTTTGACACTACCACCTACACACCGACAGCTATTCTAAACATTACGTTTTGCCAGTCTACTTTGAAAAAGATGTACTATGCATCTTTTTAACATGATGTTATGATTGATTCGTCGGGAACTTGCGATAACAATGCCACTACTAATGCTAGGTAGGTGTTGTAGTAGCTGTAGTCATGTTATGGCGGTTAAATGCTATGAGTTTGTCCAAGATTTGGACTGTAAAAGTAAAATAGCAACTACCCAAGAAATTGACAATACATGAAGTGTATTTGCATACTAAAGTGAATTACAGACTCACACAGTCCCTCAGAGAAGTAAAAACAAGCTTAAAAAATAACACTCCACCGGAAACTCGTGGTTAGTGACTATTATTTTGATGTGGTTATCCTCTCACGTTCATGAGCGGCAAGCCACGGAAAAGTGGTTCATTGTAAAATGCAGCGGGATAACAAACCATTTTATACTCAAATTTAACAGTTGTTGCATTTTGTCCAATTTGTTGCATTCTGTAAAGTAAAAAAAATTACTGCAGAAGTTTATTTATACACATATTGCATGAATAATTAAACCATACTAATAAAAGTTTTTTCATAAAGGGATTTGATGTGTTCACATATCTAGATGGCTGCATTGTATTATCGAATATGGCAGTAGTAACATTCAACAGTGCCTAGTTACATAGCTACATGTAATAGACTTACAACAGCAAGTAATATCGCGTACTTTTTCTCTCAAATAAACTTATGATTTGATTATGAGACGTTTGAAAGTTCTGATACAAGCTTAACAACATAAGGTTGCAAACTGTGAACATATTATGAAATGTGGTGGAATAAGATCGACCTCATAATAAAAACAAAATGAAATGAACAAAAATGTTAAAAAATTAAAATGTATTGAAAAGCTATTAATTTTTGTAACACGCACAAGAATGTAGGAACAAGGCCGGAAATCTCGCATAATTTTGCTCCTTAAAATCCCGTGTATCATAATTACATAACCATTACTTATTCAGCCACTCATAAAAAGCCCACAATTTATAAAAACTGAAACCGATAATTCGACAACAATTATTATAAGTTGTAAAATCAAGAAGTAGTTGCTGTTTTTTCCAAGCTGTTATCCTGAAATTGTCTAAAGGTGGGATGCATGTTGCATTGGTAGACAGAAAGTGCAATTTGTGAAAAACCTAGCCAATTCAAATGTCATCCTGCAAAAGTCCATCTTGGATTGTTGCCGTCAAGACATTTGAATACATGCTTATGTACTATTGATACATACATGCATACATTGATGAAAACTAAAACTGCTTTGACTCTTTTTGCGTCTAGCATGCGATTCAAAACATGAAAAATGCATGTTTGCTATTTCCATAATCTAATCACAAGGGAACAACTTTTACCGCCGAGAAAAGGGGAGCTCTTCAAATTCCACTCTGTATTTCATGTATTTTATGCCCGCTTGCTCAAGTATAAAATATCAACAGCTTTTCTACTTCCTTCCTGTCCACTTTTAAAAACCAAACTTCCCTTTTCCATTTTATTTTTATTCAAGTGAGAAATTGTTGTCGGAACCGAATCGGAAAAAGAATAATCTTTTTTTTTCTATACATTCAGCTTGTTTGCTATTCCTTATATACAAGAATCGCTTGATCTGTTTTTTTTCCTCAAAAGCAATATACCACACCACAAACAGCTTAACCACCATCGAAAACACAGCAAGACCACCGCTTTCATTTCATTCACATGTAATAATTCACTTTTCCAACCAAGTCATGTGATGTTTTTACCATTTTTACATTTAAATAGACAGATTCATGCATACATAATAAAATATAAAGAGGAGGAAAACATCCTTCTCGACAACAACAGCTCAGCAAACTCATTGATCAATCAAACCATAACTTCCCTTTTCAAAGCGTGTCAAGTGTATTTCACCACTTCTTGCACTTTATACTTTTTCATTGACTATACGGTTAAGGACCTTCCTCATCACAACATCATCATCATCATCATTGCAAATTGAATGAACCGACTGAGTTGGACATCATCGTCATCCTGTAGTTCTCAACTCAAGTATACTTTGAGGTATATGTATGGTTTTGGAACTGTGGCGATGATGTCATTCTTCATGGCACGCCACGCCATGTAAGTATGTATCTACGTAGGTTTGCTGACACTTTTGATGACAAATTTATTTTTTTCTTGCTTCCCTACAAAAAAATGTACACATGAAAATGTTGTGAAATATACTATTTCTCTTATCTATCTGTCTCGCCTCCTCCATCCTCTTTTTTTATAACAAATTGATTTTTGCTCTCTCTCTCTCTCTCTCTCTGTCGTCCTCATCGCAAGAGCAAACAAGGAGAGCTTTTCATGTTTTTACGAGTTTACAGATAATAATAATTTTTACGACAAATATGAAGACGAAGATGAAAAGGATGAACGAAAGCTTTGCTCTCAACTCACTACTCGGGGACAACAACGCGGCGACAACGCAAAAATAAAAAAAATGGGCACAGAAATGCTGCTGCTGCTGGTGGTGCTCGTACTATCCACTTGACTTGAGAGAATAGCTGGCTAAATGTGGGCAATAGTAAAGTAACGCTTCTATGCATTATGCCATATAAAAAGACGGCAAGTAATAATGATGATGGTTCAATATTCCATGAAAAGGTTTACGACATAGAAGCATAAAATAATAATGCATAAAGGAGTACTACAAAGCTTCCATTATCACTTCACTGCTGCTTTTACTCCTCTGCCCAATTTTAAATGCTGCTGTTGATGTTGTTGGTCGTTATGCCTGATAGCTCGTGAAATAGTCTAATGATGAGATGATGATGATGTTGATATGCTGACAAAGCAAAGAAGAGAGCACAAAGCTGTTCACACTTGGCTAACCATGAATTGACTGACTCACGAGAAAGAGAAGTATCTACTAAGCTTACTGCTGCTGCCGTGCCCCACACACTCAAACATTTACAACAATCAATTTACCATTTTCTTGAATATACATGGTGCTTGCTTTTGCTGGCCTGCTGGAGATATAAAATTACTTGAAAAACATGGAGATGTGCGAGCAATCAACAGCTCCAACAAGTAAAAACAACAATAAGCATAGAGACAGCATAATCATTTTCTCTTGAGTACATAGTACGGAAAATGCATAAAAGTGACACAATACGTTTATCATTAATATAAATCGTGAGTCTCTTCTGCGTAATGGTAAAGGAGGACTTCAATGCACTTGGTAGTTTTAACATCATATGGTATATAACAAAGTAGATACAACAACCCTCGCATTAAAAAATTTTTTTTTATTCATGAAACGAGCAATGAAGCCTGTTTAAAGAGATTATTATTATTATTAAAATATACCAGCCAACAAAAGTTTTTTTTATGGCCAAGTGAACATTCATTCATTCGTCTAATCAAAACAGCGAGAATGACTTGACGTTACGGGAGTTGACAATTTTGTTTTAATGAAAAATGAGCTAGCAAAAATAAAAGAAAAAACTAGATTTAATTCACAAGTAAAAGGAAAAGTAAATAATGTCACTTAAATAAGAATCAACAACTCATTTAACCAATCAGAATAATGTAAAAAAATAAATGAATCAGTCTTCCGAGAAACGTGTACCTACGCGTATGAAATGCATTTTTTTATCATTTTAATTCGCTGGTGGTAATGCCACCGCAAGAATATATGAAGAAGAAAGTGTAAAGTAAAAAAAATATTTTTCCTTCCACTTAAGGAAAAAGAGAACAAAAATGACTGAATGAACTGGCAGGACAAAGACTTCTTTTTGGTTTTAATGAGAATTTCTTTCCA
>JAHZMZ010000333.1:0-46117 GCA_027743805.1 Lepidocyrtoides sp. E14
CTTTACTTGGTTGGTGAAATTAAAAATTTTGAAGCTGAGCATTTTTATAATGATACCTTGTACTATTATGAGCATCATTTTATTAATAGTTGATTGAAAGAATGTCTGCTGAGTATAAGAGTTCCACACTTTTCTCTTTTAAAGATTATTGTGATGCAAAACGCTGCTAAATGTTAGAGAAGAATGGACACTTTACTAAAATGTGTGTTAACTCTATAAAATCTGTATAAATATTTCTCGGATAAGTAAAAGATCTCAACCATTTGCAAACACTTTACCGTTAACAAAAGAAAGAAGAGAGCAACACTAGCCTATTTTCTACTACCTTTTGTCAAAAAGGTGTGAAAGGAACAAGTTTGATGGAATGCTACTTTTCTACACTAAACAACAACAATGTACTAAAAATATATAAGTTTCTCCCCGTTAATACACCACCAATTATTATTAAACTTTATATAAGAAATCACTTTCCTACAAGGAAAATATTTTAGACAAAATCTGCAGATTATAGTTGTTGCTGTTGTTGTAGTGCATGGATTGCGGTTTCTATCTTGCATGTACATTTTGTAAAATTTTCGTGGAAATTTATAGTATTACTTGTACCGAACGATGCAAATAATTTAGTAAACAGTGATAGTTAGCTTCATACTAAATGGATGAACAGGTCTCCCGCATGTAAGAAAGAATGATAGTAGGATGAATACATTTGTAGGAAAAATATAATTATATAATATATATTACGTTATATAGCTTTAAATATTTTAATGAGAAAGACGGTGACAGAGTTGCTGACGTTAATGAAATGTATAAATTGTAGCTACACTGAGTGTTTAAAAGCTTTACTACTATCTTCAATTCTAAGCAAGTGTGAATGTAAATGTATAAATCGTGAATTGTAGATTTTCTAGGGTAGAGCTGCTGTGTAGTTGAAGAATTTTGTAAAGTCAATTTAGTTGAATTACTGAGTGTACTATTTAAGCAAGAATTATTTGCTCGTGTTTAACCGAATGAAGGATAAATTGCGGTACGATTGTCCCAACAATTATGGCATGATGGAATAAAGCTTTACATATGAAATAATCCCACTCGTACAAGGATTTTACCTTCATTTTCAACAGGTAATTAGGTAATTTCAATAACGCAATTACTTAAATATAATAACATGTAATGCATGTGTGAACTCTAGTAAGGCTCTCGTTTGTATTGTAACTAGAAATTGTAAATTAGAAATCCTAATATAATATATATTATAAAAAATAACTAAAATTAAAAATTACTATAAGCTCTGGTAGGGTGGTAACTTGTATCTTTGCCACACGAATTAATGGTCTAGACAGACATGATAGTGCTTGGCTTTAAATGGGGGGAAAATGTATGGAGATGTAAAAACAAAATCGTGACAGTTTTTTGACTTTGAAACAGCAACCGGTGTTTTTTAAATAGAAAGTCAGATAGGTAAACATAATATTATGTATCTAATCCGACCCGACAAAGATACTTTTTGCTACTTATATCACTAAAAATGACTATGTCGTATGAATGTGTAGTGTATGATTACTACGAAATTAGCAATTACAATATAAATATATATTAATATAACACTTTTCATTATGTATTCTTTTGATTTTGAAATAAATAAAATATTGCATTCAAAATAATAAAGAATGAACCGAACTGCATGTGATTTTATTTGACGATTGACAAAACAATAATTATTGATGACCGTGCGTGTAGAGAAGAATATAAGAATATTTTGAAACGATTTTTTCATTTGTGAGAATTCGATACTTTAATTCTTCAACATTGTACAAATGAACCACACTTTTATTTAGGTACTAGTTTATAGATGAATGCTGTTTTCTAGCTACAAAGTTTAAATCGTCACAATCATTTGTACTAAAGACAGAAATATTTGCTGTACTCCTGCTTCGTTTCGTATCAAGTAAATTTTTGCTTGGGGATTCGAATAACGAAAAGCTCTTGCCGAAATGCATATGAGCATAGAGGAGAACAGCGACATCCTTTTGATCTGCTTCCATTGCAACATTTAAGGCTGTTAGACCATCGTTGTCGGTTATGCTTGGATCGCAACCAGGGTGAGCCAAAAGACACTGGACAACGTCTACGTAACCATGCTCTACAGCGCACATGAGGNGATCTGCTTCCATTGCAACATTTAAGGCTGTTAGACCATCGTTGTCGGTTATGCTTGGATCGCAACCAGGGTGAGCCAAAAGACACTGGACAACGTCTACGTAACCATGCTCTACAGCGCACATGAGGGCAGTACTACCGTCCTCATCCTGATCGTTTGCGTTTGCCCCTGCTTCTAGCAACAACTTTACCATTTTGAAGCATCCATGCGACGCTGCTAGCATGAGAGCAGTTTGACCATGTTGTGCTGCTTTAATGTTAACGTCACCAAGGCTGATAAGTCTTCGAATGACCATCTGCTGAGGAGCACTTGTAATATCTGATGTGGAGGCAAGCATGATGCTTGTATAACCAGCTTTATTTGCCTTGTTGGGGTCGGTCACGTTCGTTTCAAGAAGCTTTAAAACAACTGGATAGTTTCCGTATGATACGGCGTAATGTAACGCAGTGATTCCACTCATATCGGGAACGTTAACCATATAGCGAAGTAACGGAGCTGAGTAGCTTTCAAAAGTACTTAGATAATTTGAGATATCACGGGCGCGGATCGTTTTGCTTCCGACCACATCAAACCATTCTTTTTGTATGACTGACAGTGAGGCGGCCACATCTCGTCCAGTACGACCATGAAGTAAAGCATCATTCACCAATTTCAACGCTGCTTTCATGTCTTCAGTGGGATACATTTGTCCGCGAGTGGTATCTTCTTCAAATGAATTGTCTTCTTTCAATAAAAATGAGTCGGAAGAATCTTCATCAATTAAAGTCGTTCCTGATTCCGCACACTTCACTTCCATACCCCTAGTTGCACCGGTTTGGGTTGAAATATTTTCCTCATCACCGTAATCTGGCTGCAGAGTTGTTGGATTTTGCGCTTGAATGGTTAAATTGGATAACTTTTCTGAGCGTGTTGCAATTGCAGTCCCTAGTTCCACTGCTAAATCTCCAGACGTATTTGTTGACTCGGTGTTAACTGCTTTTGAATTGTATTCGCAAGTTGATTTTGTGGGCAATTCACCATCAGATTCTACAACCGACAGTGACTATAAAAGTACAACATACAAGATCAAGTGAGACAAACTATTTTTCGATTCGAACGGTATTAAAATGGCTTTTTAACAATAAACAAAAATACTGTGTGTTTATATCAAGTTTGCTACCTTGCATGGACACATTTTATGACAAAATTGGCAAACCTCAACATTTTCCACTTGTACGCTTGAATTTGAAATGTCTTGCATATTATGACGATCGAATGGGCATATTATGTCAATCTTATCAGACATTGGATTTATCTTGTAGGGTAATTTTGGCGTAATCTTTTCCATGTTTGGTGATGGATGAACGAATCTATTTTTCTCGTTTTGCAATAATGACATTTCTGGATTCTGGCGTCTTTTTGAGCGATTTCTTCCCCAGCTCTTTGCCACAAAATTCTCAAACTCTTTGATTGCCTCGAGCAAGCCAGGACCGTAAATCTCTTCGTCGGATTTAGGTTCACAAGTGCGCAAATTTAAAATTTTCTGCTTGATGAGTGTACTTTCTCTTTTGACATGTTTTATTTTGTATTCCCCAGCATCCTTTGATAACTCTTCGGAGGAGTTGACTATAAATGCTTTGGATTTTTCACTAATGAGGATACTAGTTGATGATTTCGTAGAAAGACAATTCGGTTTATCTTTGGCTATATGAACAGGTTTTATGGACTTTTTCTCGCTATGAACAGAAAGTTGTTCTTCAGCAAACTTTGCAAAGTCAGTGCAAATATGAAATCCATAGGGGCAACATGTACACTGGTCGTCATCGCTTGTCTGCCGTGACTCTGTCATTTCACATTTTACAACCCGTTTATACAAGCCTCTCTCAGTTTTCACGTGTCAAGTGGTAGACAAAGAGACATGTAGAAGTGAGATAAAAATGCAAGGAAAGATTTAGAAATGACAAAATATTTTGACGATTTGAAGGTTATTTTCCAAACATTTTTCATAATAAAAATAGAAAAATTTGTCAATTTGATAGATCTAGTGAAGGTATCTATGGCCTTCATCAGCTTATGTGGATGGATATGTTAATGTTGCTCAAAATCCAGTTTTAATAAAAAAATTTCCTGATAATGCTACTATCCCATATGTCATCTGTCACCAAATTTTGTGTGGAAGGTGCAAGAAAATGGGAATAGTTTCCTATCATACTATGCTACAGGCGTACGTAAGATGCTTGGAAAGCGATCCGAGAAAACGGTCAGCAAATTGTTTGAGTAAAGTTTGCTAGATGTCTGTGAAATAAACCAAGCAAAATAAAAGAAACCGAACTGAACAATTTCCAGCAATACAAAGTTTGTTGCATCATTTTTACAGGTGACGTAATACAAAGCTTATTTTTTGCTCTGAAGTACCCATGTCTGCCACCCTGCAAATAGGTGTAACTGAAAACTATACATTTATATATATTCGTGTAGTTCAAACCAGAACATCAAATGCGTAATTATCTCTGTATGTAATCTAGCTCGTTGACAGTTCTGTAGAGATGAGCTGAGAAAACAAGTTGAGGGATCGATTCACTTACGTCCATTTTAACACATCCCTAAAGGCGGTTGATCCCACTTGCTGTTTCTACCCATCAAGTCAAAAAATGCTTTTCATCGTCTGCGTCTGGTACTTTGTTCTCATTCATTCATTTTTTTTACGAAAAAAATTGTTTACCAGCGCGATGACAGTTTCATTCATTCTCGAATATTATATCATTAATGTCATTTTAAAGGCACAACATCACTTTCTGCGAGAATACTGAGTGTCTTATCATCATTCTGTGGAGACGATTATTATTTGGATTTTGTACATAATTTTTTAGATGAAGGAATGTGTCGATTCGTATGTTTTTTTTAGTTTTTACAATCAATATACTCTACCATCACATACTGCAATTGCAAGTTTGAAAACCTAGCAAAGAATGAATCATATCACTTTATTATATGAATTCTACCACTCCCTTACTAGGTACTTAACCATTTTTGTGGCTTTTCTTGTTTCTTACATTTTTTAACGATGATATATTATACTTCATTTAATTTAATGTTACTAATTTCATCAAGAAACCAGTTATTGTTTCATTACAATCAAACGAGGACTTGAACCATTTTGAGAAAAATTCCCGCCAAGTAAACTACGCATTTTTTTTGTTTCTTACATTGTGTTCTGATGCAAATAATTTGTATGCACGTACTTTCTTACTCACACTGGAGTTCATAAATAATCTTCCCTCACCATATATAAGCAACGACATGAATGTTTTTCGCACATATCGATTAGCCGTGTTACGTCGGTGTTTTGAGCAGAGGGGCCTTTGAACGCATGCAATAGTCTAAAGATGGCAGAAAATTGAAAGTTTTTGCAGAATTGATGCTGGTTGCGTGCGCAAAAGTGGTGGGCAACATATGGAAATACATCTGTAATTTAAATCATCCCTTTCTCAAAGATGTGTGATTATGTAACGCTTTAAAAATACGAAGGTGTTGATTACAACCTGTAAAATCCCGCAAACAGTGTTTATCACTGTAATTTGGCTTGTTACAAACAAGAACATCACACGGTTTTGGTGTAAAACGCTAAATATTATAAACATACTTGAAAAATGCTCCGGTAATTGCCGTTTTCCACAATTAGGGTTTGGATCATTCAGTAAGGGCGCCTTCTTAAATGATACACATGTCTAAAGTGACAGATGATGCTGTTTGCTGAATTATAAAAAATACAAACGTTTATTACATGACAAGAAAATGTAATGTCGATCCTGCATGCAATATACCTATGCAAAATACAAATAAAAGATGGAGTTGGAGTAATCTTCTTTTTATAGAAGCCGACATCAGGTTCGTTCCATGAAGCACACAATACATCCGATTCGTACATCCGTATTTTTATAAGCATATACTTGTTATTATGTAGCAGAAAATTCTTGTTAATTTTGTTTTGAATGTCTGTCCGTATTTCAAGAGTTATTAACTGATTCCAATAAAACTTGTACAAATTACTATCATGTCTCAAAGATAAAGCCAGCTTTTATGGCATACAAAATTTTTGATTCCAAATTCAAGCGCTACTTCGCTACACGTCAATTAAGTTATAAACGTCTTTTTCACTTTCTACTGTTTATTTTTTTATTTTCAGTCATTATATTAAAAGTAGAGGCTATGGCTCCACATGATACTAAAATTTACAAGAAGAAGGTAATAATTATTGAATTTTTTTGTTCCTGAGAGAATGCAAAGAACCATTATGACATGAAATATTATTGGCACAGAGAATAGTACGTTTGTTGGGTTGGACCGAGGTATCCATATGCTAGTAGACAATTTGACTGGCTGAAGCTTGTTATTTTGCATAGTATAAGTCGTTAATAATTTTATGCAGGTGTCATACACTCCGATTTATGTGAAACATATTTGTTACGTTATTAGCGATTAAACATAAAATATTTTGGGAGGTTTTTATGCAGTCAATACTCAATACTATTGACTCAATAGCAAGTAGGTACACTGTCAAGCATGTTGTGTGAAGTTGAAGATGATGATGGTTGAAAAGACGACACATGACACCAACCAACCGGTACACAACAAACGATTTTGCGGTGTAATTTCATTGTTCGTGCATGCGCAGATGTATCGTCAATGATTGAATCAAAATTTCTCGTTTCTAATCTCTCTCTTTCGAGTCACCAGTTACCCATTTATCTCTTAATTATATGCTGGCTATAAAAAGTTGGTATAAAGTATGTACGAAACTTTTGTATGGTATTCTTTGTTCTTTTCTGTGATTGTGGATCCGGTTGGTTAATTTTTGTTTGATTACCACATAAAGTCAGTCTTTTCTTTTACTGGCTCGTTTAAAAGAAAAATGATCTAAACCCAAGATCTTATCTATTTGATGATTATGATAGTTACGGGTCGAACGAAACGACTAGGATTTTCATGGCACCGTCAAACCGGCAATGCGCAAAGATGTGGATTGGCCTAATTCGTTAAAATTGTGATATGGCCTGCGATTAAAACACCGCAGCAGTTCAATTAGTACCATAAATTTTTACGATATTGCAAAAGGAAAAGTAAATATGACGGGTTAGTAGAACCAGAACATTGAATTCTTTTTACTGTCTTATCCTAAACAACTGCAAAACCTAGATTTTAATATCAACTGTCACTTTTGTCAGCAAAATTATCGTTTTTAAAATAATAATGCAGTATGCACGTTTGTTGGCAAACATTGTAATTGGAAACATACCATTACTTTTGTTATCCTCACATGACGATGCTCCAGTTCTAGGTAAAAACAAAAATAAGTGTCCGAGTTTAAAGCTATGTACTTTGTAACTCAAGAAGAAATCCATATAAATTTAATGCCAATAATAATAATGCCATCCTCTAAAGATTGCCTAATGGTATAGAAGAAGCATTTACCTTTTTGTCTCTCCCACGGTATAAAAATTGGTCTCAAATGATCTTTCTCTCGTCTCTTGTGAATACATGCATTCTCCAACGATTGTTTTCATCTCCTTACTGCAACAACCACTACTCGTCTAATTCCAAATGGCACATCAGAATTTATGATCCTTTCTGAGATTCGCAGAGAACTTTACAACTTGCAGTTTAGTCCGTCTGATTGATCGGGAGAGAAGTTGCAGCTGGGAAAAACCTGTTTTTATTGATTTGACTGGCTTGGAGTTGACTTCAGCTTCAATTACATCTTTACTTAAGGTGTTGATCCACCTCGTCGATCCCATGTAGAGCTGTTTCAGCTCTGGGCTTTCCTACACGAGGAGGTACACATCATCATCTTTATTCTGGGCATAGTCATAATAATAATGGCGAGGATAATAAAGTATAAACGAACTCCCAAAGTAAATAAAAGGCTAGATATATGACACATTTTTCACTGTGACTTTACAACTTAAAACAACATCAGTCGATTCTTAATAAATACTTTAATTCGAGTAACATGACCAGCTTTTTGAATAAATTGACTGTTAGGCAATAGCAAAGATGAACAGAAGAACATAATACCTAGACACTGCATACATATCCGTAGTATTGCAGTTTAAGATATCAGCTAAAAAGCGTAACATAAAACCTAATTAAATCAGCTAAGCTGCATGTTCTTCCAGGTGGATTAATCCATAAAAGCAACCGATTTGAATCAATAAAATCATTATTTCTCCTGTCATTTTAATTTTTTCACGCACTGTGCATATTGAGGATAAAACAAGCACACTACGACACATTGGGCTGGGCCTGGGCATGTTATAAACCTACACAAGTAATCATTCATGACAAAACTTCACTTGCTACAAATGTGAATTTTAATGATATGTTAATAGACCAATTTAGAGTTGATTGGTATTTGATGTGTGGAGATCTAACTTTATTAGCATAACGAATAATATGACTGCGTGATTTCTAAGCCCATTTGGACTGAGTAAGTGTACAAGAAATAATATAATTTTAGTCCATCTTACTGCTGCTGCCAGTAGATGCATTACATACACTAACCTAGCTTAAAAACAAAGTAATTCTAGTAAACTGTCCTGCCAGAGGAAAAAAACTCTTAAGACGATTAACTGAAAGACATTAGTGAAAGATGGTAAAAGGGATAATGAAATAAAAAAGAGAGATACATTTCGAGCATTTCTTCAACATTCAACGACAAACCAGAGAGATTAGAATCTACCAATGCATTGAAAATATACCCTTCTATTTTATCTTGAGAAATTTTTGAAGCTACTGTGGTAGACAACTAATTAACAAATGGGAAAAGCTGACAATTACATTTACTACTACTACTACGAGTAAGAGTTAGATAAGAAAATTGCTTTCAATGCAAAATACACGTGTATTTTCTTCGCAGGGGACATGCATCGAAAGGATTGTAATAATAAATCATTGTCCTTCTTCGATTTCCCCTTACAATTTTTCCCTGACTATTGATTTGACATAAAGATTACGACGAACACAGTGGTCTTGAGAGGTACTCTACCCACATTTTATCGTTTAAAAAAATCTGCACCATTGAGTCAATGCTACGAAATGATCAGAGAAAATCAAAGTTGTGACATAAATCAACTGGCACAACTACAGCTTCATGTTGCGGAACAAGTATAAAGTAAATGTGTCGTTGAGTTGAATAAAAAAAAATATAATGGTACAAAAACGCTCGCATTTTAACGGTAAATACTCTGTAATGAATATTCACTTGAGTTTTGCATTTTACTCAAGTTTATTGAGGCATGGTCGATTTTTGGGGCATTGTGATACCATCTCAAATAGCGTCCAGCCAAGTTTTTTAGTGAGTCTTTCAATATATTTAGCAACTACGAAAATGAGGAGATGAAACAATAAACATTCCAAGTAAATATATTTTATAGCATAAAATGTCAACTATGCTGGCATTAGAAATATGCAGTTCCACGTCATAAAAGATACGTACTGATACTGCTGCGCTACTGTACATTTGTAGAAAAAGTTACAACTATTTTTACGAAACCAAGCATGTATCTTTACGATGGACCTTCCGCACACATGTATGTATGTAACCTGTACCAGTATTGAATGCATATTTTATTAAAAGCATATTTTTAAGCTGTAAGAGTAAAATGCCTCTTTAGTAAGCCAAACAACTTTGCTTGACCGGAGAGGGGATATTTTTGTGATGTAAGCAACATGGGGCTACGGCTGTGTGTGTCTTGCCTGATAATGATGCATGCATACGATATCGAGTGTATTAAACCATACAGCAGCAAGAGAGAGAGAGAGAGAGAGTTCAGAGAAGAACCCAGCGTGAGAAACTTATTTTAATCAGCATCACACTTTTTTCACTTTAAGAGTCACAATTTTTGCATAGATAGAACCAGTTTCTCAACCAATACCAATTCCATTATATTTTTGAAACGATATTTTGTCTAATAATTTTTCTCGATTTTTTCATCTGGTTTATTTCTGTTTTTTTCCTTTTTCTCTCACGTGTGTGAGGATGAATGAGAGGACAATCAATAGCTCCGTATGAAATACCATCGTCGTAGGCATACGTATCACGAAATTTAAAAATGAAATAACTGACTGATGATAAAAATTGCATTTTGTCCGGCTGCGCTTACCAGGGAGCCGGTTTTGATCCCGTTTCGATATTTTATTTTTTTTGATTGCTGTCTACAACACAGCACTTTCCCTGCAAACAACCTATCTTTATTGTGTTTCATTATTTGAATTCTAATTTTTCAAAACAACTATGCGTACAGATTGGCAGTTATAATAATAATCTTAATGTCGATGGGAGCGTCCAATGTAACCAAACCCATGTGTACCATCCTCCCGTTCTATTATTCGACAATGTATGTATGATAATTTTAAAAATCAACAGTGCCCTGCCTATATGCAGTGTGATGCACTTAGATAATATGCGTGTTTTAAAGCATACCTGACTGGAAGTGCCTAAAAAAGCGTTACACACAGGATCCTTTCTTCAACGTAACGTTTGTACATTTGTAATATTGCTAACTTGTCTGCACTCTGCTGAATATTTGACTCTTCAATATTTCAATGCATCTATTTCATCGCAATATAATGGATGATCAACTTCTGCTGGCATTCTATTGTGTTTGCTTAGATTTTTTGCGTTTTGCGATGGCGATGATGAGGATAGTTATACACGACGACGTCATGCAATATTAACATATTATGATTTTGGCCGGTCAGGTTAGTAGAAACAAATCACAGTTGTATACACACACCATCATCATCAGATCACCTAAATACTACTCACTTGCATGCATGCATCAAATAGCATCCACACAAGAGTTGCAGAAAAGTAAAAGATACTAGTAATGTCCAAATCTTTATTTGCAATGGGTCAACAAACCTGCCGTGCATGTAGTGTGTGAGATTGGTGTATAGGTATGTCAAAAATCATGCAAGATAGCAGAACTTGTTTACTTTTAATTTTGGACCCATCATCATATTTTCTCCAACTGATCTGCGCAGCGTGCCTTTACGTAAAAGCTTCTTCAACATTCAATGTACGTTGACTTGATATCAGTTTCCCAAACACCTTCAGACTGAATAAAACTTTGTAATATTTTATGATAATTTCTGAGAAATTAATGTGTAAGACAGTGAGTGGTGTAACAAAGTTTAACCGTTTCACTAGTGTCGAAAAACGGTCGGTGTTTGCGATGATGGTGGTCCATTCTTGTAGAAAGGATAAATAATTTGAACATACTTTTTGGCTCTCAGCTATTTTTTTTTCATTATATTCCTCCATTAGTAGTGCTCAAGTGCCCGAAAATATTTGTATCAATTGTTACATCATTAGAATAATCATGCAGTCAAGTGTGAAAACATCCATCGATAATGATTTCAATCGTTAAAAAAGGTGAAGAGCAGGCGGATTGAAAAGTCACGAAAGGCTCCTGTTTTCAAGTTGACCTTGTGCGTGTGCAGTGAGACAGAAGTAACTCAACATGACACAACACACCAGTAGCCAGTTCGGATTACAGCTTCTTAGGCCATTTTTTATGAAAAAAATATAATGGTTTCTTTGAGTGCTTTCAAGTCATTAAAATAAACACAGAGTGACAGAATTTCATATCTACACCTCTAAAACATAACTCGTGCTGAACTCTCTTGTACCAAATGCTTGAAATGCTTAATTGTACATGTACTTCATAGAACACTCTAGAAATCAACATTCTGGGCATACAAACGAGCATGTTATAAATGCATTTTCCAAATACAAATAGTTGCAGTTTTGGTAGTTAGTTTATTGACCAAACAAACTGCGTATATATATTCACTAAAAAGAAATCGAGAGTAAAGTGGTATATTTTTTGTTTAAAGTTAAAATCGGTGTGATTTGTTGTCCCACTGACATGACGTGCATGCATCATACTTTCCCTGTCAGCTACATGAAAAATTTCAACACAACAAAAGTGTTTGTACAGAATGTAAGGAAACGACTGTCAAAATTATTTGAACTCTGTTTATGAAGTTAAAAAATTACCCTTTGGTAGTTAACTGACTGACAGACATGCTCAGTTCTCTCACGTGACTTATCCGAAGGAAAATATTACTACATACTTTGTACTTTAAAAAAATGTGGTTGAATAATAATGTATGCCTACATACCTACGCTTAGTGCACCATGCCAAATGAAATAAAATACGCTAATATTTGGATGAAAAATAAAGAAAGAGGGAACTGGATCTAATAAAAAACGCAGTAGAATTCTAAACGAGCAGCGTGAAATTTATCAGCACATAACATCAGACTGTTGTCAGATCAATAAACACTACTACATACCACAAGAAATAGCAAAAACGTACTTCTTTGCGTGCCAGCATTACACAATATGCATAACATGGAGTTATGTATAGAAGAGAAGAAGAATAATATAATGTGTGAATGCTTATTACTTAGAATGGACTGGAAAGCACATTTGTAAAAACTGGCTCGTGAAAAAACACGACTAAAAATGACTTGTAGCCATTATGAGACTCACTCTAGTTTTTAGTCCACTTGGATATGTAGTCCGATTACGCTGTTTTTTATACTTTTTCCGACACTATTCTTATCCACATTGAATTTTATGTATTTTTATACGTCCACTGAGCACGAAAATATACTAGTAATGAGTTTCTTGTGTAAAAACAAAAGGCTCACAAACGGGAAAAGGTTAAGACGATTATCAAGCCTTTCTGTCATTCTCTTTTATATACATACACATGCACTACGCAATGCTATACACTGTTGTAGGCTTCCATTACTATCAGCTCTACACATATGTTACGCTGCAAGTTTCAGTACTGTACGTACCTAATTAACGCTCGTTTTAATGCACAAAGTTGTACATTTTATGCAGCCTGTTTCCTCTAAAATGGCGGAATTATTTTTTAGTTTGTGCATAATTCTTAAAAAGTTTCATATCATGTATATGGTGATGAGGAGCGTAAAATTCATAAATTACAAAAGTGTATAATATAGCCCTCAGAAAAGTACTTCTTACAATTAGAGCATTACAATACTTCACTTTTTTAAGTGTTCCATTTTTCAAGCTTTCCAGATTAAATGAAGTTGTAAGTTTAGCACTCTAGGAAATACAACTACCTAAAAAAAATATATATATATATATGCATAATATGGGTTCTCATAATATTTCCATAATAAGTACGTGTTTTATTCAACAACACAAGCATGTCTCACATTTTACAACTTTTAGTGTTTATTTCCTTGCTCAATAATCTGGTACGATAGCACGTATAATATTTTATTTTGAACAATAGTTTATCTGTGCCTGGTTCTGCACGTTGCTTAAATTATGCCAAGAAACGCAGTATTGCGCATAATGTCAAAAGTTTTAGTGGAGGGAATACCTAATATCAATTAAAAAGTGTACCAACCCGTACCAGAAAATGCCTAGGAAAACTATAAAATGTGTTTTTGTATCCATTCTATGTGAATCTTGCATTTTAATTGCAAAGCTGCTTTCAAGTCGTCCCGTTTGACATTAAGAATTATTTCAATGACTATTTCAAATTTAAACTTTCGTAAATCAATCACTTTTATGGAGTGAAATATTTATTCTCTGACTGACTGTTGCTGAACTGCGCAAACAAACTATTCGTGAAATAAAATAAAAGCCATTAAACTTGCATGCCACGTACACGCGACTTACCACCGAAACCTACCAACCTGTTCTCTGGTGGTGGTAGAAGTTCATGATGCATCGCAACACCATTGAAGGTGTGGCAGAATTGTTGGTTTTACACTTTTTAACTGAAGTGAGTACATTAGAACAATTGCTTTTCAATCAGACAACTCTGTATACTTCTACAAGTTAACACGGGGTGTCTCATTTCAGTCGCTCCAACTATCATAAGCGTATGATTCTTAATCATCCGCCTGGTATTTAGTACCGACTGAAAACATGACAGGATAAGCATCTCTCTCTGTCTAAGGAAACCAGCCAACCCTTAAACCATGAAAATCAATAAGATAGCAGATGAAATTCATTAAAATGCATTATAATTATTAGCATTATCACCAAAATTGATGAGGATGGTGATATCGATATTTTATAATCCAGTAGCAAGGAAGCACTCACTCATTTTTGTTTTTTGCTCAGTGTAAATTTATGTGTACGGGAATTCTACACATAAATTTTGTAGTTGTTCCCATTGTTAGTCTTTTTATTATGCCTTCCTTTTTATATTCTACCCGAGTATTTTATTGGATCTTTAGCCTAGCCTTTAGCTTCAACTTTGAGTGCTGCTGCATCTCTCCTCAGCATATTATGTATTGCATTCGAGAGCACAATGGGAGTGCCATACTGACAGGAATGAAAAGAAGGGTCTAAGAATAACAACAAAAGACTTTTTATAGCTCTCTTCTAAATCCCTTTACTCTCCTTCACTAAAATTTTAATGAAACTCTTTCCTCTTTTACCCTTCCCTTCACAAAAAAACAATCTTTTACATCCTTCCATTAAACGAACAGTAACGACCCAAAAGTTTATCTCGGAGGAAAATATTTTCGTCGAGCGACTGCTTCTTTTGTACTCATGTTCTTCATGTACATGCCTTTTCTTTCTTCTTTCCTTTTTCCTAAAATTTATTTTGTACATTTGACATAATACCTTCTTCTCTTCTAGAAGAGTGGAAATACTAAAAGTTTTTAAGCTTTTAACTTTTGTAATGAAAGAATACAGCTCGCATTTTCATATGATCTCCTTGTCGCGAGTTCTTTCCAGAGACTCTTAAAATTTTGTTTCATGAAAACTTTCATTTTCTCTTTATTACTTTTATCCACTTTTGCTTTTGTTTCCCTCGCTCTGTTCTCATTTTCTTCTTACATTTCTTCTTCCCCTCTTTTGTGTCACACCACCACCATCACCACAACTAACATTTCAAAATAGAAATAGGCTGGTTAAGTAGGAAAATATCATCTGTGTAAAAGTATGAAAGAAAAGGCATCCAAGTTTCATTAGGGGACCACTCATTGGCTACACAACGAACAAAAGTTTCTCATTTATTTCTTTACCATCAGGACTTTTCCTTCATTTATAATAGAAAAGTGGAAATAATGTAATCTACCCGTTACCATTATTTTCCTCTGACATCGTCGCTACTGCTGTTACTACCAGACGCACAAAAGGAATTTCATCATCTGGAACACAATATGTAATTCAGAGGGAATTTGATTGCGTTTTTGTATTTTTGTACGTATTCTTCCATTCCGAATTCTTCCCACTACTGCTCACTTTCTAAAATAATGATAAGATTTCTACTTTTTGACGCTGTGCTGCCTCCCCTCAAATGGAATACTAGAAAATGTAGGAAGGAGGAAAAAATATATTATTAGAAAGAAAGGGAGATATTGATAGAGTCAAACTACAACTACTATAGTAAAAATGACTAGAGAGCTTCTTCGTATTGTTTTTCTCTCATTTTATACTACCATTATGATTATCAGCCTTTAAAAAGGAAGGGAAGAGGGAATTCGATGCACACATATTTCGAGCAAATAACAAAAATAAATTACGACTATTACTCTCTGTCCAGAAAATTTAATTGTGCCCAGGAGCTGCCATTATTGCAGTATTACTGGCTTACATGGCTTAAAAAGCTGCAGGAGTAAAAAGCGAATAAAGAGCGGATCAAAGATCATAACATCATCGTCGTATAACTTTATTACTTTTTCCTTCAAGCATCAAGAGTAGACTACATAATATTTTTTTTACCACTGATGTGCTACACAACTCCAGATAGAATCACCGTGACTGATGAATGTGTAAACTGTAATCGGACAATACATCATTAGTCTTAGCATCCCCATCCTACTAAAATGAAAAAAAAGGTATGCAATCACCATCACTCACAAAAATATAGTACATTTAACTTGAACACAAGCCACTTCAGAAAATGTTTATTGCTCTGTGCTGTCAATAAAACTAATGCAGACAAAATTAGAAATAAATATGCAGAAATTATGTGTAGACTCGTATACCTATGTGCTATAAATTTAGTATTTACAAGAAATTGCAGCTAGAGGCAATTTTATACGCTTTGGCAACTTTATTTTGAAATGTTCGTGTTCATAGTAAATTTGATGGATATATTGAAGGGATATATGGATGGAGAAACAAATAGTAGATAAACCATTGGAAGCATTCCAAACGGACAATGGATTAGATCTCTTGTAAATGAAAGTAAATAAAGTTTTGTACGCAAATAATTTTTCTGGAGATTTTGGGATTTTGAGTTTTTTTAGCGTAGCAAACTGATAATACTATTCATACTATCATGTTATTAATAGACACAAAGCATCATGAAACTAAAACTAGGGGATTATTTTCAAAATGGCTGCTTGATGTAAAAATAAACAATAAAAACCGTGGGATGAGAAAAAGAGAGAGAGAGAGGGGAAGTGAATGTATTTTTTAAAGTAGCTCACGAGTAACAATCACAAGGGAAAGGGAAAAGAGTTAGTGTGTGTGTATATTTTAAAGTGTGTGTAGAGGGAGAGAGAGAGAGTTGAACCTTTGTTCTGATACATGCATATTATGTACATATTATGTATGTATGTATGTATTGCGATACACAATGTTGATTATAAAATGATGCAAAGCAGGCACAGAGGAAAAGAATGATGGTTGGTTCTTGTAAAACCGAGAAAGCAGACATGGGGGAGCAGAAAGAAAGGTTTTACTTTTTGTTGAAGACACAGAAAAGTGTAATGGCTGAACTGGGAATTATTGATCTTTCGCTATGTAATATTGGGTGCTGTGTACAAAAACACGTTCATGTATTTCGTATACTGTGCATACATGCATAAACATAGATTATATAAAATTTTGAGTACAACTGCTGCTGCTTTAATATCCTCCGGGTTTTTTACAGGGAGGGAGAGAGAAAAAGGATGAAGAGAGTGGAAAGTGAAAAAGGAAATGGAGTCTGAATAAGAGTGGAGCCAAAGCTCTTTTTGGCTTGACTTCCCTCATTTGCTTCTCTTGGTGCTGCGGTTGCCGTTTTCTCCACTACTTTTCTGACTCGATACAAGCGTTTTTAGCGTTTTCTCTATAAACCTCTACTGCTCCTACGCATAATATTACCATTATATTATAGTGTTATACAAGCCAACGTACATATAAATGTCGACGTACTTCAATGCTCTGGTGTATAAAAAAAAGAAGATTCCTATGACTTCTCCGGATCCTGTATAAATAATTCTAGTTGGCTCCCTGCCTGCCTCCAACTTTTCATCCGTTCTGACACACAACTTGGCGGTCTTCATTTTCTCTCGGATTTTTTATAAAAGAATAAAAACCTCGCGTATATATTATTTATACAAGGTTCTTTTATGCTACACAGCTCTCCACATGCCGTGAAATGATGTGAAAAGAGGAGAAAGATTAAAGAAGGAAAGAACTCGTCGGCTTTCTCGGAATGAGTTACTGTAGACATATGCCTAAGCATTAATATTAATCAAACAACGTTGGATACACTTACCTCCTCTGCAACTACCATCATCAAAGAGAAAACAAGTAAAGAAATTATATATATATGAAAAATATGCACATACATGCACAAACCCATATTATAAGCCTATGTGACTACTTACTACACCAGCCACTACCATCATCACCACAACCGAGTAAAAAGGCTCTCTTGGAAAAGTCTTTTATAAAAAGCCTTTCAGAAATTGGATGGATCGAACTTTCAGATGAGAAAGAAGAGCATGCGGAATGGATAGAG
Source organism: Lepidocyrtoides sp. E14 (assembly GCA_027743805.1). Classification (NCBI taxonomy): domain Eukaryota; kingdom Metazoa; phylum Arthropoda; class Collembola; order Entomobryomorpha; family Entomobryidae; genus Lepidocyrtoides; species Lepidocyrtoides sp. E14. Next base: position 17,947 of record JAHZMZ010000333.1, read on the forward strand.
AAAAACACAGTCAAGCAGGAAAAGAGCGTAAGAAAATGCTAGCAAAGGAAAAATATTTGCCTCATTCTACACTCTTTTATTACTTTGCTTGTTCTTCCATCATCCAACCAAACTCCCCCTTTTCTTTGACAGAAGCAATCTGCATCCCACCACCGCCGCCATCAGCGTTCCAAAATAAATATTCCCAACTCTTATATCACTCTTCCACTTTGTTTATAGAAAAAGTGTATGACATCATCGTCATCATCTCATTACAAGAAAACTTTTCATGGAAATATTGCTCCTGCCTGACTACTTTTCCCCGTTAATATTGCCTTGAAGTAATTTCCACATCAATGAGAAGCCCACCACTACTGTACTGCCAACCAGCATCATTTTTGTTGACTAGCTTGATATTTGAATTGAGGTATATTTTCATTTGATGGAACTCGACCTGTATTGTTATACAGAGAAAAGAAAGAAGGATCCTCGTCATCATCGTCAACATCAGTGGAAACCTCAAGAAAAAGGGATACGCACACATACTCCAGCTTAATTTTTTGTCGTGGATTCTTATCATTTTGTAAATTGTTATATATTATGTGCCATGACACACTATTCTTTGAAGGATGTATATACACACAACACATGTACTTGAAGGAGGAGACACACTGGCTCTCTGGAAAAAGTGGGTGTGATGCGGGAGAGCAAGAAGCTTGTCTGCCATCTTTTCTCCCGGTTTCCGATGCGCTCAAAAATGCGCCTAGGTAAAGTTTTCTTATTTACCGTAGACGAGATATATGAATGTTGTACACTCACTCACGCCACCGCCGCCACCACCACCACCTTAACTTCCTTTTTTATAATGTTACTTGGCGTGTGTTTGTGTGGTGGTGGTATCGACTTGCTCGCTCGTTTACCGTCACCGCAGCATGCGTGTAATCGTGTATATTTATAAAGAAAGGAAGTACATATCACAGCACGTAATATACCGTCCCAGCTTACAGTCAAGACATTTTGGTGTCAAATTACCCCGTCCTGCTTTCCACTAGCAATATTGATAGATGCATGTTTCTGCATGCGACATATCCAAACAAAAATGGAAGCAAACAAACTACTCTTTCCACCAACGGAAAAGAGAAATAAGTAGCAAAAAATCAGCATAATTTTGAGCAAATTATGATAATTATTATTACTACATTATGCGCACATTAATATGTATGAAGGAAATATTACAAAAAGCCGTCTCATTTATCTTCATCAAAATCCTATTGTTTTACAGACACATATCATATTATTTATTCTTGTTTGAAATCTTGTTTCGCCTCTCATGAATAAAAAAAACTGTGTACTTATAATATTTTCTTTCGTGGATAAAATACATACATATATGCCTATATGGTGGACTTAAGCATTCAGTGTGTTTACAAAAGAAATTGAGGTAGAGATCATTTTCATGAGAAAAGTTGGAGAGGACAAGGAAGAAAAGGAATGCTACGTTACGATGTCGCTCTTGCTTGTACAAAATCACGTCATCCATAATTTAGGTAAAAGCAAGCTTATAAGACTTATAAGAATAAAAGCCATTGCACTACATTGTTTCATTATTTGCTCAATACTTGTTTTGGTAATGACTCACCCAAAAATCATGATGATGATGATCATCCTAACCGAAATAAATTGAGTGAGAGAATGTAAGTGAGGAATTAAATGCAATCTGTGAGAGTAAATGTCTAGAATCCTCGAAAAGTACAAAGGTATACAATAATATTACGTAGAGAGATGATGTCTATGCGCTTCTAATATGAGAGTATGAGTGTGAGAGTACAAACACAGAGAGATAAATGCATAAGTACATTAGAAGTTGATAAACCATCAATGAATGCGTAAAATGTGACGGTCATGGTCGATCTCATTTCTCTCATTGTGAAATGGATATTTGATGTGTGCATTATGATGAGTAAAAGCAGAAAATACTATTTGCATACATGCGTGGAAATGGACATGCAACATGTGTACTCACTTTACACACATTGAATTCGGACTTGAGAGAACTTTACATAAATTTCTACGCATGCATGCATGAATACCGTAACATGGAATAACAGAGAGATTTTCATTGACGACCACCGCCACGACCATGATGATGATGATGAACCGAAAATGGCTCTGTAAGTGAGTGTGTGAAAGAGAGCAAGCGAGCAAATAAACAAAACTGGAAATCCTTCCGGAAAAAGGAACATGATATTGGGGTTTGGTTTCACCAAAACAATTATAATATGTGGTTTATGAAAGGTGAAGGACCATACTGCACATTTTCGTAAAATAGAGTATAGATGCATAATATGAAATATAACAATATTCAAAGGTCTCAATCGTAGTCATATGATATCAACATGTGTAAAAACAAGCGTTTCATAATACTCATATCTTTTACTAATGTCTCACGATGAACAAAAAGCTGTGAGCTTGTCCAGCCAGACTACACCGACCGACGAAAGTGAACGATATGGGAATTTTGTCGTCGAATCCCTGAATGAGTGGACACGATAGATAATTTTATGAGTAAAAAACTAGTTTTCATCTCTCTCTCTCCCAGTTTATGTTTGTGTGTGAAAAGGAGCAATGATGTTGTGGAATGAGGGAAATGATGATGAGAGAAGCAAGCATTATATGGGGTCGTTTGTGGGAATAAAACCTGTTCCGCAAAGGGTCTACCTGGTCCCTTTCTTCTTTTATATACATATATGTGTGTATTATATGATACTGTGAGTAAGAGTATCTCACGCGACAAGGTAAACTGGACATTTGAAGGATTATTGTCGTGGGTTGCATCTTCTTACTTGGATGTATTATGTATCACACTGAATCGTTATATTATGTGCAACAATGATGACAAAGAGTTACAATTAAAATGTGTAACAAGAGTTGTTACTCCTTTTTTTAAATCTAGGAACTTGTTTGAATGCTACTAAATGATTAATAAATAAAAATTATATATAAATAAGGTAACAAGATACTTTGAGTCCAGTCAGCCACACTCCGTGTGAAAATATTCAGTGAAAATATCACTTGAAGAAAAGGAAACCAGTTTTTGACCCTTTTTTGTTTAGTTCATTGATTACAAGGCTGTTTTAGGGCTTAGCAGAAAAATTCTCACTTTGGCCAAAAATGCTGCAATTTTTGTGAACCAGGACCGGTTCTTAAAAGATAGGAAAGGATTTTACCGAAATACTTTACGGATTTTATTTCCAGATAAATAAAGATTGAGAATACTTTTATTTGAAGAAAAGCAAATCACGTATCAAACTACTTTTTGGTCCCACACTTCCACGAACTGTCAACATTGTTTTAAACTTTTTAATGCATCAATTTACGCATGTATCCCGTTACTTTTTAAAAATAGCATTGCATCAGAAAAAATCTTCTTTTTTTCTACATTTTTCTTTCCATGAACTTCAATAAGGTCCAGTTTTTCGTTCTCAGGAACTTCCTCTTCCTTATATGATCCCGTTACAAGCACTCTTTGGCTGGACATCTTTTGTACATTTGCTTTATCCAATCAAAATGATCCTTGAAAAAAAATTTCTTTTCATTTTTCTCCGCCTCTTGTGCAATCCAAAGAAATTACGTTTCTTTTCGGTATTTTATGCTTGTATGAATTAAGTTAAAAATGCATTTCAAGCAAGCTCACTAATCTAGTTGTTCATAACACTTTTCCAAAGCAATTTTTGATCAGACTTGGTTTCTTTAGCAAGAAGCTCAGATCAAGTGAAGCTTGTTCCAGTTTGCTCAGCAAAAATTTCCAATAACCTGTTAACAATTAATTCTGTGCAATTTTTTAAATCATACATTCAGACAATAGCATCGTATTAGCTTTCGATGCTAATATCTAATAAAAACTTGTTTATCTGCGAATCTTTTCACATCGTTGACATAAAGTGACTTGCATTCAGAAATCATTTCAATCATTCGATCGGTTGAAATTGTTTGTCATTGTTTAAGATACTGAATTAAATGGTATATTTTGCGTCTTTCAGGAAGTGCTGTTTAGTTTTTAATTTTTTGGTGTACTTTTTAATAACTTTTTTTGGTTAAAAATTAAACACCGAAATTGTTGGTTAAACATTTTTCCTCACGTAAACAATATTTTGGAAAAACTACATTATTTATGCTTTCAAAACATTTACAATAAACCACAATACAGTTTTCAACGTAGTCATGTATTTAGTTCACAATGCTGCCCAGCATCATCAATCAGCGTTGACTGTTCATCACCAACCAGCCCACTCTGTGGATTTTACACAGGTAAGATGCATCAATTTTTCAAAGAGTATCACATACACTAATTAAAAAAGCGTTTACATTCCATCTCTACAGTTGCATTTATTTTCTCTAGACATTAGCTAACATTTTAAATTTTACACTCTTTTCGAAAAAAAGGTGAACAACAGTGTAAAGTAATAAATAACATTAAATGTTCCGGAGACTACCAAAGCAAGATTACAATCGTTTGGTATTTTTCATAAAAAAATCCGATCTGCTAATATATTATAATTTTGAAGGTTTTTATAGCGCAACTATCTGTCCTCGAGTTAAATACTGAGAAGTCGTTTTGTCTAACGAATTTTGGTCATCCCCGACGGGCGTAGGTTCCCCAATTTTCCCACTTTAAAAATGAACTCATAAATTCATACTTCATAAGAACAAACTGATCACATTCAGCCAAAATCAACAAACGGACATGCCCAGTTTTTCAGTAGCCTTTTTAATGTATTTTAATAGGTATCTTTTACGATTTATTAGGATTGAGAATAATTTTTAATTTTTGATTTTGATTAAAAGTAAAACGCTTGTTTGCCATTTAGCAATTGGGTACTAAGCGTTTTTATATGCAAAAGATTTATGATTTATTGACAGGTCATCTTAGGTGGTAAAAAGATTAATACAAAAGATTTTAACATTTTACCAATAATTGGCTCGAGGATTCTCTCATTTACATGAAATCTCGAGTGTGCGCTGAAATTTAAGAAGAGACAATAATGGCCGGTTACTTATCACAAGGCCTGGTATAAACGGGCGCTGCATAGTACGTACTACGTCATGACGAAGAGGTGGATTTTGCCTACAGCACAATCCATAATCAAAGAGCTTCACTAGTGGTGAGGCTGCGCATTAATTCTCCAGTTGGTATAATTTTGTGAACGCAACTGGATTATTGATTTAATTAGCTATTACAGTTCTAAATGAACTTATGGAAAACTTTTTAAAAAATCAAACTAGTCGAAAGTTTATAATTAACTGATTTACCTACTGATTTTTTACATTTTGCAGTGTTGAATAATATGAAACAAATTACTGGACTGTCTGAAATGTCCAGTTGGTTTCTTTCTATCTTCAAGTTTTGTTTGTACATAATTAACAATGTACCCGTATCATATTATTCAGCTAATGTAAACACATGCATTATATCATTTACAACTATTGAAACATTTCATTGTGTTTGTGGCTGTATTTTATTATCCTAAAATAAAATGACTTTTTGAACAGGAACGAGCTCGTGAGTCATAAAGTAGTATATAACTATTTAACATAGCTCTCGTAATTGCTCACAACCAATTTGTTTAGAGGTTGTATATCCGTAAAAATTGAAAATTGTCAGTTCATTTCTCATTACACTGTGTACACACTGATATGTACAAATGCCAAAGTGTATTATGTTGTATTGTAAACTAATTGATATTGCTTTTATAATATGTGGTACGTTTTTACCAAATTTTAAAGTGTAATTTACGACATACTACTAGCTATAACCATTCACTATTATTATTGCTTCATCTGTTATGACAAGATTTATGGTATACAGAAAAAAATATGGCTAAGAAAAATGAAGTTTAGCCAAAATTCGGAAACTTAAGTGCATGAAAAAGTACGGGTTGACTAATGTGCATTGCTGTAAATGTACTCAGCACTAGTCTCGCCTGTATCACTTACTCTTACGGCTTTTGGATGAGAACATGCAAAGTTAATGCATCCAGTACAAACAGGCCTAGCTATCTGGTATAGCAAGCAATGCAATGATACTTACTTTTTTACGAGACGGGCAAACTGTTTTATGAATACAAGTCGAAGTCACGGCTGAGAGCTAATAGGAAAACGAGCAACTTGAGCAGTAATAAATTGGTCGTTCGTGGTCTGCATCAGAAATATATAAATTGAGACCATCTATTTAGCAGATTTTCTTCTCTATAAGCCATTCCACAGCCACCACAATTACCATCAGTGAATCATTTTTCTTCTTCATACTTTCGCAGTAATAACAATATCACCTTTAAAATAGTGAGCTAGAGATAGCTTCAGACTGGAACAATTTATTATAAGGCTAATGTGCAAGTATTTCTTTCACATCACGCGTTTGAAAAGCTTTTTCAAAAAAGGAATAACAATAAAAGTTGGAATTATAATATGTCATACCATTGTACAGGGGAAGGTGAAAATTAAGATGCAAAGTTATTTCAAAAGCATAACTACATGATAACATGCATGCATCATTAGTGCATCCAACCACGAAAAAGCGTCTTAAGTATTTTTTTTTTCTCTTTTGCTTTTCTCCTCTAGTCCAATTCATCCATCATCGACATTCTACGCAGATGTATGCATGTCTGCCTACAAAATACAATACTTGAGCTCTATTAGAGACAGTGAGTAATAGTAAAAACTATCATTTTCTTTTGCGCAACGCAATTACTATACACGCATCACTTTACGTAATCAGCTATTCGATTGACCACTTTACTTCAGAGATGATAATTATTATGCAGTTAGACACAAACAACAGGCTTTTTTATTTTCATGAAAAAAATGCTACAGGATTACCTATATATTTTTTTTACTATAATTGCAACATAACACTGCATGATTTTTTTTACCAGCTTATTCGTTTGTTTCGGGGCGCGAATTAAAGAAACGGAATTCTTTTTTATTCAAGCTGCACTTAAAATTTCGCCTTACGTTTAATACGCTTACATTTTTATCGCGTCCGAGTATCATTCTTTTGGCAGCTTAGCGTATTTATAATTTTATCATTTTAGGACCCAAACATAAACATTGTCCAGTTCTTTGAGATGAATGCGCTCGTCCACTGTCAGTACCAGTTGAGCTTATAATAACTGATGGATGTCAGGTTTACTTAGGTTTGTACGTATTCCTCCTTCAAACTGGCATCAAATAGCAACAACCATCACATCATGATCATCATGATCGCCATCATGATCACCATCATCATCATCAGCGTATCGCAATAATAATAGTAAAAAAGCCAAACATGTCGTTTGCCAATTTATTATTATTTTTTTCTTTGATAAGCGTCTCCCATCTCGGTTGGTGTTGGCAAAGTAGTAAATGACAGCTTGCAGTTTTCTTTTAAACTGCATCTCCATCTGTCTCTCTTTTCCCACGGTCGGGCTTACTCCTCAGCGTTGCTTCATCATCATCATCTTATGTTACGTAAGTAAAATGACCCTCTAGTTATTATCATGTGTGCCGTTTTAGAGGGTATAAAAATTGATGTAGACAGACAAGGAACAACGTCAACAACAACAGCATTACAGTGGAAGTAGTAAAATCTGCAATAAAGATATACTTAGGTTACACTAGACTCTTCGGAGTTGAAGTTTTTTACCTTTGCACATTGCTCCAGGCGGATTGCAAATTTTCAATGCACATGAGTATTTTTTATATTGCTTATTTACTACACTACTGCTTTACTATCTCACTTACAAACGATCATTTTAAAAAGCAAAATGCAAAATAAAAGTTGCAAAAAATCACTTATAGTGATAATATTATGCTATTATCATTGTATCAAGATGATCATCAACTGCATGACAGCACTAAATTTGCAATCCTGATCTGGATTCACTTTTATGCAACTCCTCATCCAACTCTCCTGCTGACGAGCGGACAGTCATTTCAAGGTTAGCAAGACGCAAGCATTTTACACTCGGTACATTGTAGCAGCAAGTAAAGTGAACTCATCATCACTTCACATCAATATCAAAGAAATAACTCAACTGCATCCCTAAAATAACAAGCAGAATCAGAGCAAAAACACACACAGTGTTAGCTGTTGTTCATTTTTTTTCATGCCTAAACGTAAAACATGGTCGGGCGTAATCAAGAGTAAAAACCACTTTTTCAGATGATGAAACGAAAATAATAGAATAAAGTCGAGTGCAGTTGCAGAAGATGAATAGGCTCTGATTAAAATAGCAATTATTCAACCTTTTTTGCCTACTATTGATATTTTCCTTCCTTTGCTCAGCAAATACATCTCTTTTCTTTGCTTAATCATCGTTTTGTACTTTTACTTTGCCATTACCACCGGCATATCTAACAAAAACCAAATTTTTCAGTCTTCTGGGTAGTAAAAAACCGGAATGAAGTATAGTAGATGCGGGTAATTTTAGGAGAAAAAAAATAATTGTGCAATTCTTTTGTTACTTCTATCATCGAGAAGAATCAATGATGAAAGATTACATGTGAACGAAATTTCAAATTCAAGTTGAAACTACGTAATTACGATTAGAATGTTCATTTGAAGAGGAGTAAAATGTCGGTCTCATATGTAAACTGTAATTTCTCCCAACTAATTTCAGTTTAGAGACCGTGAACATAAATCGGTTGTGTTTGTGTTATTTTTTATTGCATACCAACCCTTTTTTATATAGTTATTTTATGTATGTGCTGCGTCTCTGCAGCGAAATCAATGGCAGTTTTACTTTTATGGCACAATAACTCATAAAAAATGCTTTAAAAAGATAAAGAAAGGCGCATGAGCAGAAGGGATTTTAGGTAGTGGAAGCTTGGATGTTTACAGTTTGAAAGGAAACTTTCCGCTGTCCGCTGATAATTAGAACTCTGGTAATTAATGATCCAGAGAGGATGCTTTGACGTAAGTCAACGGCATATCTTTCTCTTTCTTCTTTCCATCTTTTCTTTCCGCTTGATGCAAAAGTGTAGGTAATAAAGTGTGGATATAAAACTCATTTTGAGAAATAGATGAAAGTGCGACAGTTGGGCGTTTTAGAGCTAAAAGCTTTTCTCTCTTAAACTCTCAGCGAGTGAGAGAGAGAGAGAGAGAGAGAGAGAATTGCTATCAGGAAAAGAGGGAAAATGAATGAAAATGAGTGCTGGAGAGAAGAAATAGTCAACATTAAAAAGAAGAAGAGAAGAAGAACAAGACGAGAGGCCTTTCCAAACTTCTAAAGGAAGAAAAGAGGAAAGAGAATTTCCTTCCTAAACAAATAATCCTAGAAGCTTTCATCTAACGGAGTTGTATTTGAATTGCTAATGAATTTGTGGAGAAACAAGATTTCTTCTTTACTTTCAAAATGGCAATTTACATAAGAAAATGAGTCTCACACACAGTCACAAAAACATCGCACCATAAGAATACTGCTAGTGCAGTAGTGTCAGTAGTAAGAATGTTGGCTCTTAGGAATAATTAATTAAGAATACGAACCAGCGAAACCAAAACTGTACGTATTATACTTTTCGTAGAAAAGGAAAAGAGTGTGGTGGCATTTTGAAAGAGGATTCAAAATTCTTGTACCCTTCTCGAACTTCAATAACACTCACAGCCAGTAGCTGTAGTAGTAGTATAGTAGCAGCAGTCATTCATTTCTTGGTGTGTACTTATGAAGGAATGTATAAACTGTAGGGATTTATATATTATTATCAGGGTTTGTCTGGTGTAGACATGAAGATAAAGAGGCTATCGCAGACCATTACCAGAAAAGAACTGAACTGCCATTGGATATTACACTTTTCTTGTACATATTTTATGCTCACAGAATTGCGCATGAAGCTAGAGATAAGCTGAAGATATGAGCATCGATCTGATAATGAACTTTCTTCTGAGATTTCACTTGGTTTATATTTGCACTTGATTTATTAGTTGTATAAAGCTTTTACGTAATCCCTTATAAAAGAGTAAACAACTGGCATAATAATAGCGTAAATACTTTTGCTGCAGATTGAAGATACCTCACGCATCAGGTAGCAACTAGCGACTTTGAAATCTGAAAGCTAAATACATGTAGGTACACAACAAGTATGCTGCATAATATTAACTATAATTATAATAGGTGTTTTATGATGAGTTACTAGTAATAAAAATACATGTGTACATAGTAGCTTACATAACAGATGGATGTGTGAATAGTGGTGTGGATACTTTGGATTGATTTTTACTGAAGCGTAGCATAGAAAAAAACTATCTAAAGGGAAACGAAAAGACGTCATAACCTAAAATTAATTAATTGAATTTCTTCGTTTTACTCATTAAAATCTGAATAGTTTGCCTTTAATATTCTAGCATACTACACATTACTTCTTATAAAGGGTGAGTTTCTCTTCACTTTGCAAGTTGGCTGTGATTCGGTACATAAAAAGTGATTAGAGGCTACTAATGAACCAACATTTTCTCTGGCTAAATGCACGATGAGTCACAAACTTAATTACAGTACATATATATGACCAGAAGCTACAACGGAAATGAGCAGTAAAAGTGGAGAAAGCGCTAAGAACCTCATAGCTTGTCTATCGTTATCTCTCTGGAAATGTTTTCTGCAGTAAAGATACTACCCAGCGATACAAGCATAAAGTTTGATAGTTTTTATGCACGACTTGATGGGCCACTCTATATGCACTTGTACCATGTCCAACAGTAAAAGCATTGAAAGTCATTAGTTTTTGGCTTAGACTTTCCGTTCTATTTCGTTATTTCCAAAATTACGATTTCCTTTTTAGTCTTTTCGGAAAATATTTACCACCAAAGTCAATTTTCTATATATACAGGAGAAAATTCAGTTTCAAATACTACGTCATGTAAGGAAATCAAACGCTCTCTAAGCAAAGTAAACTACCAAAACGTTATATTCCACTTATAAAAACTCATTTTCTATGTACATGTTATTTAGAAATCACCTACATGTTTCTATAATTAATCAGAATTTTCTGTGTATTATAAAACTCGTAGTAAAGTTGCCCGGAAAGTGCCTATTCCTACAGATGCCGTGACAGAAAGCGAAAGCTCATTTGATGAATACGAAGGAGAATCTAAATACATCCCTTCATCACGATTGTTTAGCCTTACAGAATGAAAAAGCTTTATCATTTATATTTTATGCTTGTTTACCCAAAGTTGTTTTTTTTTGTGTGTGAAATATGTCAGAAGACAGATATTCCTTAATATTACCTGATAGAATAGTAACAAACTGCTGCATAAAGCTTTTCAAATGCTCTGCACAATGAACAATGTCTATTTTGACAGAGATGATGAACAATGTTGTTGTAAAAGAAGTTGTGAAAAGACTTTCGTGTTTACTTTCAAGAATCACTCGAAGGTAAGCCTCTGTATAAATAAAGCCTGCTGAAGAATACAATGTAGACAGTGCATAATGATATTCAAGTCTATTTTATTCATCCTTTGCAATCTTTTATACTTTGTGAGACGTCCACATCTGAGGTGGAATAAAATAGAGGGATGATGATGTGGGAAGCTTTTTACCGTACTAAAACTTTTCTCTGTCGCGCCTCATTATTTTCCCCGGAGGAAGAGAAAACTCATCGACAAACTTTAACATTTTCTCTCTTGTATTCTCATAGTGGCAGATCTACTGTAAACTCATCATCATGAGTCTTGATATACGGATATAGAGAAAGTGTACGGTTGATAGGTACGGAATTTACAAGTGATAGAATATAAAAAGGGAGTCTTCTACTTTTACTTTAGTCACATCACTTTTCCTCTTCTCTCTTTTTCTCTTTCAGTCTTTTCCTAATTTTACAATGCTATACAAGCTTTTCTGATGAGGATGATGATGGCAGTGGTTTAGAATTTCAAAGAGGTGAAAGAATAGAGGAAATAGAAAATTGCCGCCATATAAGTGCATATGCATAGTAAGAATAATAATATTACGTACAGTAGATATTAGTTAATATTATGTATGCATTATGCACGTCTATTGGTATAACTATCAGAAACGAGTTATATGTACATAACAAGCCCATAGAAGTGAGCATTATTGCTTGAGTAGAAGCATTCAAGGAAAAAGCAAGCCTTCAAACTAACCAACTTGAATCTTTGCTTCTCATCTCCATTATTATGCTTTTCTCTTTTCCTCGTATTACTTTTATAGACTGGAGTTTTAGAAAAGTCTCTGTTCTGTGAGAGTACGTAAAATGCCTTTGTCTTACCACCATTACACAACTCCAGCAGCAGCAATACCATCACAGTTACTACTACCATTTACATCACATCGTCTCCATATTCGTTATATATAACACCTTTATCTTCTCATGTAAAATGTTCACTTATGCCCGGATTCCTTTTTTATTATACTAAAGAGAGAGAAAGAGAGAGGAAAGAGTAATTTCACCTTACCATGAAGCCATATAGATGCTTCGACTGCTATTTCTGCCTGTTTTTACTTTTCCTCGAAGTGGAATATAAAACTACTAAAAAAGAGAAATTCAGTCTATGGAACTGAAGAGCTCATTACTTTTCAGACAAACAAAACTTTTCCATTCCCCCAACTCTCTTGATTTGGTCTCTTTTATTTCCTTTTGTGAATTCCCTTTTCATCTCTCATACTTTTCCCCTTTTATATTCCTCCTCTTGCTCCTCCAAAAAATATACACTACTTTTTTTGTCTTGCTTTTACGTTCATCCTTTTCCCCTTTTATTTCTCCATTTTGACACTGAGATTCGTTGTGGTGGTGGATGATGCTATACTGCCTCTGCTGCTAAAGCCAACATGCTTCCATTGCATTTTATGTGTATTTTTTATTTCGATTTCTCTGCAGAAATGGAAACGATGATGATGATGATGATGAAAACGATGATGACGATTGTGTTCTTCTTCACCCCGCACAACAAGTATGTATCATGGTTTCCCCAAGTCCATAAAAACCGAAATGGGTTCCTGATTCATACCAGAAGAGTCATTTATTTGAAAAGTTGCTAGTGATTTGGTTTACTCCTCGACAGGAAACGACGCTGTAATAGTCCCTCCCATTAAATCAACAGATTTTGTTAAGAAATTTACACAAAATGGAACAAAAATAGCAGAACCGTTACTCCAAAAGTTGATGCTATTTGTGTGCTATATATTTTATCAAGTCTGCTTGTAATGCTGTTTTGTATCATCAAGTCTCGTGTCGTAGGTACTTACACACTCACAAAGATCTCATTACTAATGCAAATTGTATGCAAAGGTATAAGCTGTTTACTTGCTCTTGCTGTGTGTTGTTAGACTCGCTGATGCGTTCGAGGTGTTTGTAGAAAGTACTCAAGTACACAAATACTTTGTATTTTGTTGGATTAGACGAGCTGAAGGTATTCCGATTAAATTAGTCATTGTCACCGGAAATGACTCTAGCAGCAGCAATAATAGTGGTACTACAAAATTCTCTGTTTTTGGAAAACCGTATAAAATGCATGATTGTCTACGTATTATGGGTAATGAATGCAAATTTAGAGACAAGACTCCAATCTTTCAGAAAGCAAATCTAATAAGCATTGGTCGTAAAACTGGAATGAAATACCGCAAAGTAGCCTGATTTTGGCAACTTTTCCTATTTACCCAAGCAGGATTCTTTGGAAATTGTTTGTAATATGTGGCGTACCTACTACTACAAACATTATACGTATATCCGATTGGAGAAACTTACTATCGCGTAGCACAAGTACGCATCATTTTCATTTGTGTATATTTTGGTAAAATGTAGAACTAATCTATTAATTAACTACGAAACATGAGTTAGTTACGAAAGCAGTATAATGGAGACACTCGGGAAAAAATTTGCTGCCAAAAATTTATATTCTGTTCAGTGAAACAAGGACGCATAATATGTATTTTGTATTTTAATTAGGTACTACATCGTCTACGTTCAAATAAAAATTGCTACTAGAAATAAAACCCAGATCAAGTTATCGGAGGGAGGGTTATGTAAATTGGTAGCAAACTGAAAACTGATAAAATCAAGTTTCATATTTTATTACTCCACTAGTTATGCACACATAGCTCTTCATCAATCATTCTTAAATTACGAATTCTTGCTGCATAAGAAACTCAAGTAAGATTAGCTGAGGGAAAGTCATAGTTTCAAAAGTATCATTGCATCTACAGCAGTTTCTACCCCCCACTGAATATTTTCTCTTTCGTTCATGTGCTCAAAAGTCTACGAATATTTATGTACTTCTCTTCTCTTCACGTAGAAGATTATTAAAGGAATGGTACTCTCTAAAAGATGGACTTTATTGGAGCTGCTTGCATAGAGGCTGGCTGGAAGTCATAATTCATTTTCGGCTCTGTTAGTCCAACCAAAAGGGTTTTCACGGTGTAACCAAAATAAAATACGTCTTCTTCCATATCTACATACTGCTTATTAAATGAAATTAAAAAACGTTGGAAGAAGAGCAAGCATATTGCAATGGGATATTTGCTGTTTAGTAAAATAATTCAACTATATTCACACCACGTTTCTCCAAAGGGAAACGAAATGAAACCAAGTCTACTTGATCATTATACTATTATCCCTTCTGAATGAGTAGAACATATTTTCTAGTGAAATTTCATTTTCCATCATTTTCATGATTTTCATGCCAAAATTTCTGCTTGGAGAGTTTCTGTCCCATCCGTCTGGTCTGAATTCTATTATTTTATTAGAGTTACATAAAAGTGCTTTACTTTCAGAGAGACAGAAAGTAATAAGTTAGTTAGTTTTTAGAGAAAGAAGAGAGAGAGAGAGAGACAGAGGTTCCTTCAAGTATGAATCAGATCTATATAATATGTATGTTATATCACCACATATTGCTGCATCTTTTGTGCTTGGTGCCGGTGGTGATAGTAGGAGAAGTAGTAGTGGCCGTGGTTGGATTCCCTCTAGAGATGGAAGTATGCATGGCAAGGCAAGTAAAAGTAAGAAGAGCCATGATGGTGGTGGCGGTTGAAGCTCATTTAGAATGCTAATGTGGGACACTTGGCAGCAGAGAGAAAGTAAAATTGCTTGCAAGAGTGTCTCATCTTCTCTCTTTTAGACGTTTTGTAATTTTGTCAGTCCCTTTGAATGTTTTGTTTGAAATTAATTCATTAGTATTCCTTTTACCGTGTCCTTTTCTAGACTTGTACTACTCAGGACATGATGACGAGAACGACAACGACCACTGCACTGCTCCGAATTTCTAGCCAATATATACTAAAAAATGTAAATATATAAGCCATTATTCTAACTTCTTAGTACGTTACAACGACCATCATCCTCTCTTGATGTCCTTTAGCATAGAAAATTATACTTTTCTCATGGAAATTCGACAAAAGTAGACGGAAATGAAAATAACCAAACAGAAGTACATTTACTTTTATATACTTTTGGCTCTCTTTTATGCATTATTATTGGAAGAGCGAGACTCTCACAAAAGTAGTCTTTTTCGTACAGGTTGTGCTTTTGCATATACAAGAATGGAACTTTGAATACATTTTAAGGATTCTTGCTACTATAATTATTCTTATTTGTGTTTATACTTATTCCTTTTCACAAGTGTCAATGAAAAGACCATTGTATGAGAGAGTTGTAGGCGTTTGCATAATGTTTAGTTAGCAATGTAAAAGATGAAATAAAAGAGATAAAATAAAACGTAGCAATAAGAAATTAATAAAGTAGCAAAAGGAAAGTTTTCCTGATGGAATCATCGTTTAAATTTAATACTGTAACTGTGACCAATAATTCATAAACATTCTTATAATAGCCATATAATCAGCGACCAAGTAATGATAAATGTCACTTTATAGTACCATTGCACAAATCCGCTTCAATTATTGGGACGTTTAGACCGGAAATTTTTATTATTAACATATTTCAAAGACAGACAGAAAAATATTATTATTTCATGTTTGGATGAAATGAATATGCTACTCCTTGATGATAGTCTCTACTACACAATTTCATCAGTCCCTTTTCTTCTCTTTCATTCTGTAAAACTTGCACATTCGTGTTTTTTCATTGGAAAAGTCGACTCAATGGAAAAGACACTTTCACCGAAAGTAAAGTGGCTCTCTTTTCATTTAAATGTCATCCTTTTCTAAATGTCTGACACAGCCACCAGTATGGTGCAATCACTAACACTATTTTCTACTGCTTCTCTGAAATAATTGTGGCTGAACAATGCAGAATTGTATGCATACATTAAAGGTCTATAGTCGCTATACGAATATCACTTTCCTCGAAGAAGACTTTTTAAATAAAAGTAATTATAATGTGGCACACTCACATTTTATTCTTTCAACACTTCAAAGATGGCTTTTTGTTCGTGTGTGCAGTCAAAATGAAATAAAAGACAATCCCGAAATGTTGCGCACTTGTAATTTAGCTAGCAATCTTTAACAAGCTTTCGTGTTCAACATCAAAAAGGTAAAACTACTAGTCAAAATTTATGTAGGTATGTAATTATTAATGTGATGATGCTGTGCCTTTGTATATACCTTATAACTTCAGTTGATCTACAATTCAGAAAATCTCAAATTTGAAGGCAGATGTATGGTGTTTAGGCATAAGGTTTTGGCTATGATCATATTTTGTCTACTATTAAATTCATTAAAGACACTTTATGATTCTTGGCAATGGCTCATCTGTTTTGTAACAAGTACACTGAAGTAAAAGACTAGACACGAGGTAATTAGTTTTTTATTTAAAATAAAATTTTTTTGTGGCAATCAGCGACTGTATCATAAAAGCATCAATCATGTTAACATCAATACCTTGTAATACGTGAGGAGGAAGTAATCAGTTCAAAATGAAATATTATTACTTTCTGGATGGAATGAAGCTAATCTTAGGACTTTTTGTAGTTTATACTTAATTGTATGCATTTTGAAGAAAATGTTTGAAATTAATTTCTTACACATGAAATATTTTCAAATCTCCACCCAGAGAACACGCCGTGATTTAAAATGAGTGCCTCGTGTTTCAAGTGTACACATTTATGTACTGCTACCGTCAAAATGACGGTGTATAAATGGCCTCTAGGCTAATGGTAGAACATTATATTACTTTATTACCATTAATGGACAATCATTATTTCCACACATGGCTACATTTGCGTGACACTGATGAAGGGATCCTGGCCAATCAAAATGCGCTAAAAAGAGCTTCATTTCCCACAGTACAAGAAAATTAATAGTGGAGCCGACTGAGTTTTAATCAACAGTAATACACATATACCATAATATACAGACATGCATACCTCACCTTATCATCTTTTAAATGGTATAAAAATTATATAGTTCGTTTTCCCATCTTAAAAACAGTAGATTCGGAACATCAATGTAAAACAAGAATACTGCACACTTTGTTAGCAGAAGGATGTGATGCGAACCGCTTCCATAAAATAATTATTATCCTTCACAAAACAATAATTGTATAAGTCAGGTATTTTTTATTACAGGGAAAAATCATCTTTGAAATCATTTTGTCTTTGTGCTCGTATTACTACAGAAAAACAACTCACTCATCCATGAGAATATTACTTGAGAAAGTAAAATGGCTCTGGGGCTGTTTGCGCCCCTTGCACAAATAGGTAGGTAGTCCTTCCTTTCAAATTCCACTATTGCTACTATAAATCATTAACAACTCGTATAAATGGATGACTTACTTCAACTCAACTTAAGTTGAGCTCACCAAACGTTGATTAGTATGATTGTGTCTGCGCCTGTGAGCTCATCATCATCATCTAGAGACCTGGGCCTACAACAGCGATTTCATCATCTCAAGCATCACAGTTTAATTTTAGCTTCTTTAATTCGCTCCACTGCTACGTACAAGTAGCATTTATTTTCCCGTATACCAATGCTAAAGAGTCAAAATAACAATTCATTTACGAAAAAGATACAGCCCATACAAGCCAATTGCAATTTTGTATGTGGAAGCTGTTTTTCAGAACTGGTTTCCTGTGAAAACATTGAGCATACGTAGTCATGATAAGCTTCGTCTCAACCAGTAGCTTTCCATTTGAAAATCATTAGTTATGATCATTTTCTCAGTCTAGTGCATGCAGCGTAATAATAAGAGTGACTGCATACTGCCATAACGTAGCTGCACCAGTAGAATTCATTCTTCTTCTTAATATCATTATTGTTATCGTTGCGTTGTGTGCCTCAATTGTACTTAACCTTATGAAAAAAAAACATTCCAAGGATAAACTTGTCGATTTTATCTTGCCTTTAGTTACTTAAGACTCATGTTGCACACCTTTTGCTACCATTTTCATATAAATAAACTATTCGGCTGAAGATGCGGATGAGTATGTGTAGGTTGTATATTTTTAGCAGAAAAGGTATATGCTTATGTACAGCATTTAGTGTACAATGAGCTGTCTGCGACTTTAATGCTTTTTGTCGTTTGTGTGGTACATTTGTACGGCTTATTGGCTACGTATGTGTGTTGGTGAGAATCAAAATAAAGATAAGGTGCATAATATGGTCTCACTTGTTGTAATTCAGCCAATGAAGACTGAGTCAGAGTTACCTCTTTGTGTTTCATGTAGTTGTATCATTATAATAAAATTATTATTATTATTATTATTAGTTTTTTTTCGGGGAGCATATTTTGTCTGCAGTAGTGGCATAACCAGTCAGTTTAAAAGCTGACTGAAATGTTGATGAAAGTATTAGCCTTCGGTCAGAAGAAAAAAGCGAAAAAATATGCCTATTTATTTGACACCATCTCTAGATATTACTGTCAGTACTGGCATTGTCTATATAGACGCTAATGGAACCGATCTGAAATCATTTTTCTTTTAGAAAACTTGACATGCATTATATTTTTTACTGATGTGCAGAGTAGATTAGCATGCATACCAGCCACCTTATCCAACTAAGTATGCGCATTTTTTAAAACAAATCAAAAAAAATAAAATAAAAATATTTTCCTATAAAAATTCATTGTTCTACAATGTAATGCAACAATTGCAAAGAATGCTATAAATTTACTGGACAGTTTGCTTATGCTAGCACGTCTACCTTTAGTATTATTTGCAACGTTGATAGTGACAGACATTGTTGACTTTGATGAGCAGTTTGTGAACAATTGTTTGAGTTAAGGGTGAGACACACCTTGACATTTGTACACTGCTGTATAGCTTCTTGAATTACGCTAGTTTACAGAGGAAAAATAACATGACGCTGATGTACGTTATGTGGCATAATTTTTTTTATCAAAATGTGAAAACGGTAGGTCGGTAGCTATTGGCTGTGCGGGAGGTGTAAATATCGCAACCGAGAGAAATGATGTCTGTCAATGCTGGACGGTTGGTTTTGCAAGGAGCTTAGAAAGGATGATGAAGATACATGTCTGAATGGCCAGTTTGATAAATGTATTTACTAATGACGGAGAAAAAAAAATCTTAATGCACAAAAATAATAAGACAACAGATTACATCGACGGAGAGAGTACATTTATTTGTCAGGTGAACAAAGAAACAACTAGCGTAATGGATTATCCTTCTGTGTTATCAGCAGTATTGAAAGCTGATGCAGCCACCAATAATATCGGTATTCGGTATTCGTCTCCATCACCGTCATGTCCGCTTATTACTTCTTGTAGCACGACTTAAAAACAGATATCAGATATACAAGTAGCTCATCATCATCATCATCGTTCTTTTATTGTTTACCTGATTTTTTCTTGCTTTTCTGTTTCTTCTTGTCAACACTTCATTTGCCAGTTGAACAAAAAATAAGACAATGCCATCATCACGATCATTCGATTAAGGACGATAAGCTGAATAATAGACACATTCAAGTATGCATATCCTTAATTAAACTTCATCTCCACATGCCTGATTGGATAACATGCCATTATGTGTGGGATTTTTTATTCTCGTAATGTATGTATGTACATCTGTGCACCTAGTCATTCTTTGTCTTTTATTGAAATTGAATATACATGTTTCAAAATTGCTTCACGAGAATTTCAAAAAATCACAATTTTTATTTTTAGCACATAAACAGATGAAAAATAGCATTTTTTTTGTCGTCGGTTCCATTTCACCATTTGACTGCTGCCACATTTTATTGATAAAACATATTTTGAGCAAGCACAAACACATAGTAAATTAAAAAGCGTCAGTTATAACAACATGTTTTATAAGTGATATCGCAGGAGATGCGTTTTGTACTTAAAATAGCTACATAAATACATCAACTTTTACAGAAGCTATGAAATACAGCTGGCAATGTATGTAACAGTAATGCAGTCAGATTAGCTAACGGCTATCCAATTATATTACTCCTTATACATGCTTAAATGGGAGTTTTCTTAAATGCTAACTAGAAGGAGAATGGACACCAACGAATAGACCAGTTGACATTTTCGGTTTCTCATTAAGCATTCAAATATCTTCACATCTGCTTTTCTATTAATACCAACAAAGAGCATATAAGCTGCCGATAGGATGATCCCTTCTTTTTTCTACGAACACCTTGGCTTAGTACATATTTGTTGCTTGCAGAAATGCACAAACAAAAGAAAAGAAGGGTACATGGCACATAAGGGACGGGATTTCTTTTGTAATTTAGGGAATAGAAAAAAGGGAAGAGGATTTTTGTAAAGAAAAAGGCGGTTGTTCCCCACATACACAGACCAGTATATACACTGCTTTACCACAGCATGGCCAATAGAGCTCGTGCCGGAGGTGGAGTTGCTTGCTTCACTTTTCTCCAATCAAGTCGCAAAAGAGTTCCCCTTCATCTTTTCCTCAGTAAAATAAGAGTGTTGTAAAGTGAAAGAGAGCTCCCCTCGCCGCCGCCACGGCAAGCAAGCTTAAAAACAAGCAGCAACAAGCAAAGGAAATAAGGACCATCTTTATATGGATGCTGATGTTACAGTAGTGGCAAAGTAGAGAGTCAGATAAAATTCCCATATATTTCACTTGCTTATTCGGGAAAAAGTTGCTTTCTTGTGCTTACTTTTATTTCTTATGGCATGCTCTCATTTTACCACTGCGCTGGCTGGTTGATGGGGAAAAGAAAAGACTTCTGCTTGATTGCGCGTTCATGCTTTGCTTCAGTTTTTTGCGGGCATTTGACTCCTTCTCCATGTGTGGGTTGATTTGATAGTGTACACACGCTTCCGACCGTACTGGATATAGATCATTTCCTACACCTTATACCATATAACACAAGATCTATAATTATGGTGACGTAAATATGTACATGTATGCATGTATATTCCTTAGATTGCCTCGAATTGGAAACTCAATATTTTGTGCTTGCGTTGCAGATCCATTTTTTAACCAATTAGGTTCCAGTTTCCCCCATTATTGTTTTCTTTAGAAATTGTAGACAACCCTGTAAGAAATTTATTTATAT
Organism: Lepidocyrtoides sp. E14; assembly: GCA_027743805.1. Lineage (NCBI taxonomy): Eukaryota > Metazoa > Arthropoda > Collembola > Entomobryomorpha > Entomobryidae > Lepidocyrtoides > Lepidocyrtoides sp. E14. The sequence continues at coordinate 39,357 of JAHZMZ010000333.1, forward strand.
TCGCTAACGGAAAGCTAAACCCATTTCAACAAAGTTCAGATTTAGAACAATACGCTTGACATAAATGTTTGCATGCATATTTATTCAGTCTTAATGTATGATAAATAAGTACTATATTTTCCAGGTATTGCATTTAATTTATGCATTAATTCATACTACAATTTAACTTTTTGAACAGCTTACTTTTAAAAATATATTTCTACCTTTAGAAACATTTTTAAATATAAATAATATAAATGATAAATTACCTTCAAAATCCTTTGAATATCATCTAATAATATACTTTTCATTTAGCTCATAACTTGTTTGTACCAATATTTAACAACATCAAAGTTATTTGATACGATAATAACAAAACGGCATGCCTGAATATTTCTGTCTTTACATTAGTTCTTCAACTTATATCGACATGTCATAAACACATTGTAGTTTCCGATATAGAGATGCTGAAAAAATAGCACATTTCCTTAGGTAGAATCTACATGTCCTTTGGAAGCACAAATTACATATATTCTTGCACTTTTGGCATTTCAAAGACACCATTCCAAAGATGATGCGACTTACATTAAAACAAAATAGTAACTTACTAGTTAATAGGTAAGACAGGTCACTCGTTTGTTGTTTATTTTGCTTGAACAACTCTACTCACTAAAATGTTTCTAAAGGATTCTCAAGAACTTAATTAAACCTTACGAAATCTATAGCAGAAAGTAAGCCATTATGACATACTTGTTTTTATCTTTTGTTTTTTGAACCACGTTAATGGGTTTGGTGATTGGCAGGGCCGTGATTGCGTTCTTGAACTGAAAATACATAAATAGGTTGTAAAGATCACAAAAATGATGACATAGCATACACATGTATAAGACTTGGTGAAAGCAAATGAATTTGCTATGATCCACATGATGACTTGTAACAGCACAAAATAATCTTTTGCCTCCTACCTGAAGACTAAACGAACAAAATGCTTATCAATTTCCTGTTGACAGAAGTTTATAGAACATTCACTTCCCATGCATGGCGATAATTTAAATGTCTTGTATACAAAGCAGCTAAATACTCTATAACGTCATATTTTGAACTAATTTTAAGAATACTTTCTCTAATGATATTAGGTTTGTTGGTGAATGTGTAAGCAATTTATCGCCAAGTATTAGTAATGGGAATGAGAGCCGCATTGTTTGTACTCATTTCACTTGCCACTCTATCTCTGTTTTTAATGACAAAAACATTATTTTGCATTTAAATCAAAACGATGGTGTCAGAAGTAAATGTTGACGGCAAATGAAAACTTATGCCTTTCTCTTTGGGCACTCTCTTTCAGTCTCATTATTAAACGAGTAGCAGCAGGTACAGTAGTGTAAGTGTACATGATGTTTTCTATTAAGTTCATCATTTTCTTCCATATTGCTATAAAATACGCCATTCACAGCAACATTTTACTTGTTTCTCATATTTACGTTTTCATCCATCGATGGTGTAGACTTTTATGCCTGGGGTCTGAAATAAGTTATTGGTAGCTTAATTGCGTATCACCATAATCATCATATATATGAGCTTATATTGTCGTGTTCTCTTTAATTAATTTTAATTGAATCTATTGTCCGTTCTGTCCTTATATAACTTCTAGTAATACCGTACTTTTGTTCTCTGTAGAAAATTCAAGAGAAAGAAACTGAGAAGAAATAGCAAGTCAATTTGAACCTTTCTAATGAGAGACTGCAACATACATTGCACATACATATTATACCAACCCACACGCGTGTATTATAAAAACATCACCACACTAGAATACATATTGAGAAGTTTGTATGCTATAATAATAATGGATTTAACAGATTTATATGAACTCAATGGTAGTTTCAACTGTACTCACTCATGAGGAAACTAAAACGACTAAAACTTTCCACATCTACTCTATAGTCTCACCACCATATTAGGTACTACTAGTTGTACGACTCTGCGTATGAAATTAAAATGCGAACCTACCCCTGTTCCCGATTTTACCAGAATTTCTGGTAAGGTTTGGTTGGTCATTATTTCCCACAAGAAAAGAGATGAGTACAAACAGATAGATGGTTGGCTGGTTAGAAGAATACTAGACTCAAACTGCTAATTAATTCTAATACACACTACATGTAACTAACATGAAACTCACATGCATATTTTGTATCAAACGTAGTGCTTGTAGGCAGAAATACAAATATATACAACAACCCAGTACACGAATATACTTGTTCCACACTTAATTTCAATTCATTTTACAATGATTTTGGATCCACCTTTTAATGATACATAGGACTTTTCCCTCGCCAAGCATTACATCACCGCATTTTTATCGAAATTCATACCATGCAAAAATGTTCTCTGATTGGCTATAAAGACTATTACACATATTTCATTGTAAATACCATGAGAAATAATTGTGCAATTTACACGAAGGATTTCCATGTAATATTCATGAGATTGGAAATAAACACCATCCTTCCATTTAAGATGCATACCTAATTTTATTGTTTAAAAATGCTAAAACTGTACTTGTTTCACCGCAGTCACGTGGAATAAAAGTATGCCGTATAAATAACTGAGCAATAAAATTAAACAGCAAAATTGTAATGCTTTCTTTCATTTTTGGCAGGACTGGTACTTGTGGTGAGCGTAAAGCAGGGTGAAAAAAATTTGTAATCGCAGCACAAATGAACAAAGTACAGAAAGAAGAAAGCGTCCTATTTGTGTTATTGTCAGAGTTTCTCGAGGGATATGATAGTCCGTGTGTTTTCCGAATGATACCGCAACGATGATAGCAGGGTAGAAGACGAAGTTGGGTAGGTATCCAACAGAGGCTCCACGGTGTACCTTTATATTTTCTGGATGCTATTACTGCTTCCCTTTGGTAAAAACCGGGTTTTGCTTGCATGAATTGTTCCTAACACTATTTCATATGCACAATCACGTAATCCCAGTACGATTTTTTATAGAGCAATGACGTTGATCTGTCTGAAATGATTTTTTGTCTGGGCTGTCAGAAAATGTAAAATAAATGGCAATTTATCCAATGAAAAAATGTATTGTACTACTTACTATTCTTTTCTCACACTCGTGCTGTTTTCTACAAGTGCAATCTTTATATAAGTTATAAATGATAATTTATACGCGAGGAGATATATAAGGCAGAACAAAGTAAAAAAAACTTATTGAGGTAATAATAATATAATATGGCTGCGTGACTATGTGCTCGTATTTATAAATTCTTTTGTAATTATCGATGTTCTTCTAACCAATGCAACAACAGATAGTGTGCTATGTGGTAAAGTACATTTTCTATTTTTCTGTCTGCCTACATAGTATCCTTTATTACTATTTGTGTTACCGCATTACCCCTACCTATTACTACTACAACTACATAACTGGGTTGGGTTTGGCTTCACTTGCTTGCTGCTGCTACGAAATACGATGGTTTTTATGCTCGAATACTTCTTCTTTTGTGAACAAAGAGATATTTTACTCGTTATTTGTGCTTCGTTCAACTGATCGAATTTCCTCTTTGTATTACTCCGCATGTTGTTTCCATTCACCTTCATCATTTTGTACACAACTCACCAGTTTTTCCGTCCCTTTTCTTTATTTTCTAATAAAATAAAAGCCGCTAGTGACAAAATTTAATTGCGACACTTCTCAGACTTCAAAGTCGTTGGAGTTGACAACTCTTTTGTGAATTCTGTGTAGGGACATGTTCGTATATAGCAATATTACATGCATCGGAACTGTATTATTTGGTAATGATATGCACAGGTAGTTGCTTTCGGGTATTTTAAACATGCCACGAGTTACTTATCCTGTTCTGTTAAAGATGACAAACCCACTAGGAAAGGAAATAAGAGAGATGTTACACAAAAACTATGCGTTTTAAGCTAAAAACGAATACTTACATTATTACCAAAGTACTCAAAGTAGTAATAATGTGCTAAATGTGGCGTTACATTTCCTGCGTTTCCTTCCTCATTTAGACGATCGTCATCTAAGGGTGAACAAAATGCATTATTATGTGTATCAACTTTTTATAATCATTATACACTCAAATTCACAACACAAATTTGATTTTAATTGCTACGTTGTACGTTGATAAACAATAGGAACTCATGAAATTTCTCCATAAATAAGTGATTTCTATTCTATGCAATGATATCGATGTCGGAGAACCACCGCAATGGAAGAACGTACGGTTTTTATAACGTTTATCATTTTACGTTTTTTTTTCAAACCTCTCATAATGTACTTATGTACGTACGTGACTTTAAAATTTAAGTTAATACTGCAAACTTCAATAACAACAAGAAGCTTGGGAATGTGAGCACATACCTTCCATTTGCCATCTATAATATTCAGTTCAACAAATCTTTCATTTATAAATTATTATTGCTAACACTTGATTACTTATTTATGTAGCTGTGAGAAGAATGACAAGATATAATAGCTTCAAGCTACATGTACCATTATCTGTATTGAGTAGTGGAATCATTAAAATAATGATGAGAGTAGAAGGAAAACAATGTTCAATCTGCATTTTAAATTTATACATAATCAACACCGTAAAAAAGCAGGAAACAACGATTAATAGGATATGCTCATGCTATAAAGCTTTGCCTTGCTACCGCGCTCGTCTTCAATCGCACTTATAATGCATGTGTTATGTTCCCATTTATTATTCCTATTCTTGTATTTTTGATCTTACAGGCAAATAACAATGCTTGTAATAACATAAAATAAATTAAAGATAAGACTGAAGTAAGAGCCTTATTGGCCGTTGCCGCTATACCTCAGTACTGTTTCTCATGTTTTTCGTGTTAACAACGCATACATTTATGATGATCAACCAACATAATGTTAGAACACAAGTGAAACAATAACAAATCAGTATTCAGCTCGAATAAATTGCAACATGGCAGCACAATTTTTACTTCCCTGTGAATCAACTATGTGTAATTCTGACCCTGTCGAAGAAAAACACAAGTGGGAAAGCAAGAGAAAGAGTAATGCATGCACAAATGAAAATTTTTCGCACCATTTCCTTCTGAATGTGAAAGTGAGTTTGAGGAAGAAAGGAATGCCCTGCAGAGCAAGAAAGAAAAGAAAATGCACCCTTTTGTCTTGCTATTAAATGCACGTTAGCTTGTTGTAATGTGCGCGTATACCCCTTACACTTTTACTCTGTGTGCTCTACAGCTGCAATCGAATAAAGTTTGAACGAATGAACATTTTTATACGTACACAGATATACTACCTGACACTATCATAAAATACTAGAGTACGTGTGAAAGCTGTAAAACACACGCCATGGCATACAAAACTTTTACAGCGTCTACCGTACCAATTCATTCGTTTGATATTGTTTGATGCACCGTAAATTAAAAGTGCAGACAAGCAGGATTCTTCTTCCATCACATCACTTTATGACACGTGCGAGCAGTCTTATGTATATTTTCTTTGTAAAGTTCTACGAGGAAACGATGATGGAGCCAAAAGAAAATTGAAGAATGCAAAGTAAGCAGAGGGGAAATAAAATGGATATTTTTTTATACTTTTTCGTGCTTCTTTGGCTGAATGGTTTGTTCCTCAAAAAGTCCAACTTTGACTTTTCAATTGACAATCAAGAAGCTGCAGCGAAAAACTAATGAGAAAGAAGGCGGATAATGGATGGGGATGAGTTACGCGTTGAAAAGTTGGAGCTTTCAATAAAAATGAAGGGGAAAGGAATCCAAGAACATACTCCAGCCTTAAAGACATGAAGTAGCAGGGAGTATAATTTTAGTTTCAGGGGTCTTTGAAAACGTTCTTGGAGTTGGAACGAATGGTATAACCAATGAGCACATTGTGAAAGTTTTTTTTATTATGTATATTGTCTTTGACAGCCGAAAATCAATTTTGATGTGTTAATGTCAATAAAAGTGCTTTCGGAAGCATCACAGATCTAAGACATTTGTGGAATCATTTATCATTACTTTTAAACGTCCGTTAGGTAACTCCTTGAAACCTGCCAAATCATTTCCATGCTTGATGCATGATTTTTGAAATGACAGTGCATTTGCATGATATACTTGCCATTTAACATGGACTTTTAACGAAAACGATTTTTATAAATTCGAGATAATTAAAAAAAATTAAACAAAGGCCGAATCACTTCCCACATACCTAGGAGAATACGTTATGGTTTTTTAAGTCAATACAACAGTCTCAACGTAATTTAATATTCGCAAGTAAAATGTAATATTTTTAAAGTGCATCGAAATTTGCGTGTTTCGTTTCGTTATTTTTTATGCTTTATTACTTGCCTCATCTGCAGCTGTTTTGTTTGAATGTCAAGGACTGCAATACAACGGGATCACAGGAAACCGGTTTCAACTTACAAACGGCAAAATGAAAAATCCAAGCTCACAAAAATGTGATTTATGGCATAAAAAATAATACAACCTCTGGACAGCAGGCATTTGCACATTTCTATTTATAAAAGTGACGTGCACAAATACGTATTCATTTGCGTAAAGTATATATAATTACATAAAAAATCTGACCCTTAAAACTTGGAAATTTCAGTCACACCTACGTTAAAAAATATGCATTAAAATACATACTGATACTGACGCGATCATACGATAAAAACATCATTTCAATTTCATCACATGCAAATCCATATAAATAGGTATCTGTGTTACGCACTACATTCAGAACATTCTATGTACATAGGTAGATCACATTCCTCTATT
>JAHZMZ010000334.1:0-27984 GCA_027743805.1 Lepidocyrtoides sp. E14
ACGACGAGCCGCAGAAAAACGATGGTGCAGCAGGTATGGACCCTTTGGGGCTCATTGAATCCAGTTGTGATGAGGTAATAAAGCTATTATTTGTTTAAAATATTTTAATGCTTAAAGTAGCCTTGGTAGATTTGCGCAATCTAGCGGCTTGCTAGAATCGTAAATTTTTCAAAAATCTGTCCTCTTTTCCACTTGCAATTATTAGGTGTACACCAGCTTTCATGAGATGGAGTTAGATCAAAACTTGCTCCGAGGTATTTATGCCTATGGTTTTGAAAAACCTTCTGCCATTCAACAGCGCGCCATCGTTCCCTGTATTGGTGGACGTGATGTAATCGCCCAAGCACAGTCAGGAACTGGCAAAACTGCGACATTCTCTATTGCTACTTTACAGCAAATAAATCCAGAAAATCGTAATTGTCAAGCTCTGATTTTGGCACCAACTTGTGAATTAGCGCAGCAAGTACGTAACCTTCCTTGATCAATTCAGATAGCATGCATCTTCTTTTATTCCTTTCCCTTGGAATCCACAAGGGCATAAATAGCAAAAATGCGATTTTTCCACCACTAATCATTGCATCGTTATTGTTACATTCATTTTACAGATTCAGAAGGTGGTTGTCGCATTACTTTTTCCTTTTCCTTGGAATTGCGTCTACATCTACAAGGGCACATATTACAGTGAAAATCCACCACCACTAATCATCGCATCGTTATGTTGCATTCATTTTACAGATACAGAAGGTAGTTGTCGCATTGGGTGACTACTTAAATGTGACATGCCATGCATGTATTGGCGGTACCAATGTGAAAGATGACCAGAGGAAACTGGAGAATGGAGTACAAATCGTCGTGGGTACTCCAGGAAGAGTTTACGATATGATTACTCGAAGATCTTTCCGTACTGATCATATCAAAATCTTCGTCCTCGATGAGGCCGACGAGATGCTGTCACGAGGGTTTAAAGACCAGATTTATAAGGTTCGAAAGACAATGTCAATTTTGTATAGTTTCTTTTCGAACTTGTCCAAGTAAACAATATTAGTTTATACGAAAGTCTGAATTTTGGCAATTGTCTGGCTTTACCAGGTGTTCAAGTGTTTGAATACAGACACTCAAGTTATTCTGTTGTCTGCTACGATGCCACCTGACGTACTAGAAGTAACAACAAAGTTCATGAGAGATCCAGTTACTATCTTGGTTAAGAAAGAAGAATTGACCCTTGAGGGTATCAAACAATTCTACGTCAACGTAGAAAAGGAAGAATGGAAACTGGATACTCTCTCGGATCTGTATGACACGTTGTCTATAACCCAAGCAGTCATTTTCTGCAACACCCGTAGGAAGGTCGACTGGCTGACTCAGCGGATGCGCGAAAAAGAACACACCGTGTCTGCAATGGTTAGCAAAAAGATTTTTTGTTCAAACTGTGCGTTTGCTGAAATGAATCATTTGTAATAAGAGAGAGGGAACGGACTAATATTGGAATGTCATTTTTGATGTTTTAAGCATGTAGGGCTTAAGTGAAAAATGTTTCTGGGCTGTCAAAATTTTTTCTCTTACATTTGAAATATTAATACAAGTACCACCCCATTCTCAGTACCTCACTATATTTTCACCTGTGTAATATTGTACTTTGTATTTAATTTTGTAGATTGATGATTTGATGTCTCTTTGGTTTCATTATTGTTTAATAATATTAATATACCTATTGATTAATTTTGTTAGGATCGACTTATATACTAAGCTAAGCGAACCTCTAGATTAGTAGGATAATATAGCTATATATGCGTAAATTTTGATGACAGTTACAGAAAATAAGAAAAAAATTGCAAAACTTGTAAAAAAATCGTGTTACTGGAAACGGAAGGATTTTTGAATATTATAACTTGGTAAACATGAAAACTTTAAAAAAAATAATAATTGTTGTATTAATTACTTTATGAGAAACTTATATTATTGTTTAAGCTATTACTGGGCTCTAAAAGAAAACTGTCAATTGATTACGTCAGTTTAAGTCCTTGTTGGGGGACTTAGTTTTTACCTCCTCAGAGCTAGACTAGAGCACTAGAGCCGCTGCCGTCATATCGTATGGTAGCAGGTTTATAATTTGCTAAGACATAATATTAATTTTAAGATCAATGAATTTATGATGATACAAACATACAAGTCTACAGAAACATTATTACTGATAATTTATTTGTGCACCTTTAATGTTTTCTAGTAAGTACAGCGTTAATTGGGTGTGTACTCCAACTCTAAAAATCATAGGGAAAACAACCTTTTGAGGCATTGCTGAAGTTTTGTTGAGAGTATAAAGTTTCGAGTTTATACTATTTGATCCTTCATAATTTTTTATTATTATCGTAGACTTATATATATTAAGGAGTCTATAAGAAAAAAGATTTGATGATTTGTATAAATATTAGTTGAAGGGTGCATTCATTGCCGTTTATATGATATTCAATAAACGAAGTTTGAAATACTTGCTTTTCTTAATATTTTCGTCTAGTTCTTTCTACTCACTTCAATCATAGTCATCATCATCAATAGCGATGCAAGCACATTTATGGGCGGAGAAATAGATACTAATGTAGACATTTTAGATTCTCATAATAATAACTCTTGGTACTGAGAAAATTTTCCAAATTGTATCCTCAACTTCCACAAGTAAAACATACAATTCTGTTTCAGATGGATAAAATCATTAAATTGGAGAATCGAAGGATTCTTTTTGATCATGAGAAGGAAAAGTGAGTTGATCTAGCTGAAAAATTTGCGAAATACTGATGGCTGGCTCACACTTGTTATTTATTACTAGTCTAGATCTATTAATTTGTCGTTTTTGAATAACATGTGCAAGCACTCTCATTGGAAACCCTTTGTACGATTCAGGAAATAGGCGTAATGTAAGTACGATTAAACTCAACTTGAACTCATTGGTTTTTGTCAGAAATATTTAATGGATAAAGATTAAGAATTTTGATGTATCAAGTGTGTGTGCATTTTTATTTTTCGTACAAATTCACACCTCAATAAATTGTAAAGAGTTGGCACAATGAATTCATTTTTATCAACCATTTCATTATCAAGCCAAGGTAGGAACTAAGAACATGAATCATGCAAGTTTCATCTAGAGTCCTTTAGTCTCTATACTCTGCCTGCCTGCAGTACCCAAAGGCACTGATGATAATAATGTAATGATGATGATGAAAAACAACAAAAATTTGCCAATTTCTTGAACTTTTCATGTTGCTTTTGACAGCAGCATATTATAAAAAATGATCAAATTGAATGAATGCATCAACGCGGATATTATAAAAGCANCTGTTCCGTTATTTTCTCCTGTCAGTTCATCGAGATGAGTTCCACAATGGGAAAAAGTTTATCAAGCAAGAAGAAAGCCGGGCGGAAGAGCTATTATTGGACATGAGGCTAAAAATTGAAAATAACGCGCCAAATGCAAGCCAGCTGCCGGTGTGAAGCAACTGGAACTGGAAAGGAAATGAAATGACGTAAGATCTCATGATTACACTTCCTACTTTTGTCTGATAAACTTGCCTAGGGTACATACGGGACAAACAGATAAGTGGCACCGTTCTACAAACATGCACATTGCAAGCACATAAAAATGCATACATGCTACGTCGGTGACTGGTGACCAGTGCAGCGTATTGCTGTTCCCTTATTGTTCGCGTATAAATTTTCCAAATAGACAATTTCAGAGGTTCCGTGTATGTACTAGCCGTAGTACTACTACCGTGTAAGCATATAAAAACTGCTATTCAAAAATTTGCGACTTCTTATCTTCCTTGTTGGTCTCTCCGCCGTTTGTAGGGGAAAAACCTCCTCCATTCGATGAAACCTTCTGCATGAGTCAAGTTTTATTCTTACTACTAACGGCCGGCAGTCGCTATCAAGGGTCGAAATCTATTATTGTAGGTATACAGTTTATACATTTCATGCATCCATATTAGTTCTGGAGTCGTACCGAAAATTTGCAAGCCTGAATTTGCAATACATTACTTTGGGAGAAAAGAGGAAATAAACTCTTGTCAAAACTTTTGTAATTTTGCATGTAGCTACTTTAAAAAATAGATGTATGAAGGTAGTTTACTATTCTTTAACAAAAACTTTTTTCAAATGTATACGTATGTTTGGTTTAGTATGATATGGAGCATATATTTATAATTTATAAGCAATTGACTGAATCTGGAAGGATAATTAGCCTATTATGTATCTACATATTATAGCCCAGAATCAGAAATGATTGGTTATTCATTTAACAATGGTAAAGATGGGGTTACGTGAGACTGTGAAAAACGATAAAAGAATAAGTAACAAAAAATCAGAGTAGTAGCAATACAAATTTGCTTTTTTAGCATATTTGTTTGTAGTTTGTACCATGTATTTTTAATTTACAAAAGTATTCATATCAAATAATGTATCGTTTAGAGACACTACAGATTATAAGCTCAATAGACGTTTTCTAGAATTGCTTATTACTGTATGAAATTCATTCATTCTCACTCACATACATTTTCTAGGTTCTCTTTGAGTCAACGGGTGGCCATTGGCCAATTGAACTGAAATATTTAAATATTCCATGAAAATTGGAACAAACAAGCCATGAGTCATGATTCTGCAAAGTGGAACTACTACTACTAGAGTAATGAACTAAGCGAAGCAAATGCTACAATAACATCCATACTAAAAAGGGGCCATACAAACAAACATGACACTTAAAATTTGTCTGCAATGCAATGCTGTAATTCATTTAAGGTAATTGCTGTTAATGATAGAAGCGTCATTTATGCTATTTAGTTTTGCAGCACTGCTGCTTGGTTTACAAAGTGTGAATGTCTCCATAAAGTTTTCAACTCATATTTTATACTTTTTTCCCACATGACTGGCCCTGAATAAGGAACGAACGTGACCATGCATCAAATGGCAAAAAAGCTAAGAGAGAAATGATGATGGCTGTAAATGAGCAAAGCAGATGAGCCAGAGAATATGTGTACTTTTACTTTACTTCATTCAAAATTATACATTGCATAGTGCAAACTTAGCAGTGCAAACATTTAGGCACATTTGGACAAGTATGTACTACTAAATGAATTATTACTACCAGCCATGATGATTGATATTGTTGCCGAGTGTTGCTACTACTGCTACTGACGAACTGAAATTAATATCAATAAGAACATGATATTATAAAGTCATATTCAATTCAATTAAATCATTCCTATATATTAAATCTGAAGTTCGCACAAAACGGAAAGGATGTAGCAACTACATGCAAAAAATAGATATTTTTACACGCATATATACATCTGCATGACAGACTTTCTTTTTCTTTCGTGTTTGATGCTTGGTTGGTTGGTGCTAGTCCATGTCCAATTTTTAACAGTTTACCATCATCATATCATGATAGAAGAGATTTTGCTGTCTGAGAGAGTGGAGTAGCCCGAGAATGATGCATGCACTGAATGCATGTACACAGCAGCGTTCAAGTGTATTGCCCACACAAATTCCCCAAAAAAATTCCTAATATATCAAGCGACTTTGACACATAAACCTTACCAAGCTTGAGGTGAAGGGGACAAAAATGAGGTACGGCGGCATTAGGATAAGGAAGCAAGGATGATGATATTATGTCGGATATATATATATATATATGGACTAGGATGGACATAAACTTTGCTCCTAATAAAATATTTGTAAAAGCTGTGTTGTTTGCACTGTACTGTTTGCAGTGGGAGTAAAACATTTAGAAATGGATGGAATACATGTAAAATGCAGTTTGGAAATGAAAATTGGAATATATTTTGTAGTGTGAGGAAGAACGACAGAGTTATAATAATAATAAAAATAATTTGTTTATAGATTAGGTTTTCTTCACACTTCTCATATCTACATTACATACGTGCGTGCTTTACTACTGCTTGCTTGCACTGATTCAGTCAGTCAAATTTGGGGCAAAGTTCTTTGCGATGAGCATGATACATGCAGCCACATACTTTGTTGGGATGATGAGATCATCTTAAAATCGAGACCACATTTATCACACACATACGCTTAGCATCAGAGACATTGATAGGAAAGATAACAGCAGCAGCACCAGGAGGACAAACAGCAAAAGCAACATTATTATTATTATTCGCAAAAAACTTTTTCATGATGTGTTCCCTCGTCCGTCCCATGCCTTGCGTGTGTACAGTCATCGGTATTTCGTATGATGACCATATAATGACATTAATAATGGCAATGACATTCTGCTGATTCTGATTTCATTTCACTCATTAGGAGTATTCCACTCATTTCTTGTTTCTACAGAGTGTACGTATAAATTTTGAGAGTGAGCATAAATAATGTAATTTTAATGATTGCTGCAACAACTCACAGCATCTTTTTCTCATTAGCAAAATAGCAACTTAATTAGATTTATGATATTATTATTGAAACGGGAAATTAGCCAGACGAGAGAGTAGATGTAGAAATCAGATATGAAAGTACAAAGAGCTATTATAATAATATTTAATTGCAATTAAGCATCAGACTAGACCCTAAGGATATGCACCTGATTTCAAAATCCACATTATCGCCAATAAGATAAACACTTCATCTATTTTCATTTTGCTATGTGTACTAATATGGTCATAATAATAATGGCATCAAACAACAAGGCATTATATTGGCTGACTACTGCTTGGAAAAGGAAAACAAAATAAGATCCAGTTTTCATACAATATACTTACATACAACCTTTCAAACCTGAAAATTATAAATTTTTGTCTGCAAAATCTCATGCATGCATGCAAAATGAGAGTTGATTTTATACACAATGTTTAGCGAGTAAAGTTTTTTCCCTACTCACAAAAACGAAAGCCAAGAGACCTAAAAATTCAACTGGTGATTACCATTTTAGATACCGGAGGGAGACAGCCGAAAATTCACACAAAACCACATCGCATCTGTAGCATTTTTTCATCAGTTAAGCAAAAAGTGCAAAAAGCAAATAAAAAAAGTGCGAATGATCGGTTAGACAATTAGACAATACGCACCCCATATTCCCATCCCAAATCAAAACGCCAAAATTTGAAGTACATCATGCCATTTATACAAAAGTTTATAATATGAAACTATGAAACATGCATAAATACATAGATCACTTTTTTAACACTTTTTAAGGGATGTTGAGTCGATGATGTCGAGTTTTACTGATGCAGTAGCAGTTAACATAGTGGTGGTGGAGAATGAGTACGTCTGTCTACATTCTACATTGTATATAAAGAGAGGGTGAAATTTGAGGTGGAAAGATAGAATTGTACACAAAAAGAAGAGAGATAACATAACATAATATCTTCTCTCCTGCTGCGGTCCGCCGCCATTAGCAACAGCATTTCCCTTATTCAATATTTCGCTTGAAAATGGAGTGTTACACGAACCAAGTTACCCTTCGATTATTATGCCTATATCAAAGTTTTACGTGTTTGGTTTTGTTGGCACTCGGTATGCGATTATAGGTACTACACGGTTCGATATTGTATTTTGTGTTTTACTTCTTTTTACTTTACTACTTTGCTTGTTGGTTTGGTCCTTTTTTACTTATAGCTATGTACGTTGTTGGCATGCATGTTTGAGATCACAAGAATGACCATAATATTAGACGCATTCATTCATTAATATATGTACGATATTACCTATTCTCTTTTTACTCCATCTCTTCATCTCTACTCTTATAAAACAACAATAATTGAAAATTAAACTCTTTTGCATTTGTCATTTTATTTATAAGGTAAAACTATGCCTTGTTGCGCATTTCTTTTCAACTTCCAAAAGAAAAAATGTTCATTGGAAATAAGCGATTTTTTGTGGATAAAACAAGTAATAATTTTTATAGTAACACAAGTTTTTTTCGGTGCTTGTAAAAGCTGAATTTTTTAAAAAAATTGCTGGTAGCTTTTTTGCACTTTAAAATTCGGTCAGTTTAAAAACTTGATAATTTTCATAACAGAGTGTAAGGAAAAGCTAGATCAAAAAATTTCAAACTTTATAGTCTGAAGAAGCCATTTCTAGAAAATGGACAAATTCTGCGTGCAATCGCCAAACTGGTAAAATAAAGCAGCATAAAAGGTATCAAGCAACCATACTACTCTATTTGGTTTGGTACTTTTTCTATACACTGGCTCTGGCTAGTAATGGTTGGCTAATATTCTCTATGCATATTGTGTAGCGTATATTGCTTAAAAGCTTGATAAAATATATATAAAATAGACTAAACATACAAGATTACGCTACTATTTATCATAGACGAAAAAACACTACTAGTAAGCCGACCAAAAAAGCAAAAAGACATTTATAAGCAACAGAGAAGGTGGTGCCGTTTTTGGTACTCTGACACACCTTGAATGGTTCGTAGTTGTCCGTTTGTCTATATTCCGAACATGCACTCGAGAATCCGTTGTTAAACCAATAAAATCAATACAACAGTTCAAATATTTAAAGGCAATAACTTTAAATTACCTAAGCACACACATTAATAATAGGCATTTAACGGCTGCAAATGAATGAAAAGTGTGATTTTGTTATGATGATGTCACATTATTATCTACCGCTGTAAATACATTAAAAACAAGCGATAATTTTGCGGCTTCTAAAATGCTTACACTTTTTTGTAAATTCATTTACAGCAAGTTTGCAAAGTATACAGAATTTCAAAGACTTTTCTAATGAATGAAAATATACCACATTATACTTTTATATGAAATTTATCATTGTTCTTCATTGCTCTCTTTACAGCTACCTAATGACATCCGGTTTGGATCGGGTATAATATTTACCACGAAACCACGTATTACACTTTATACTGCATAGTAGTGAGTAAGTGAGTAGTGGAGTGGTAGTAGATAGATGAGTGAGCAGTTTGAGTCTAGTCTGAGTCAGTCTCTGTTGTACAGTTCTTTCTTTCATTCTTCTCCGTGTCTCCTCACTCACTCAGATTCAGCCCGATAGAATCATAATATCCTCATCTCGTACTACCGAAACAAAAGTAATACTTACTGTTACACTACATCTTATTATTATATTAGCACAAATACTTCTTCTACTACTACTGCTACATATTATATTATTACTATTACACTCTTACTCATCTTCTGCTTCGCTGCTGCTGATTTCCGAAGAAAAATAAAGTTATTTTTCAGTTTTTAATGAAAAATACTTAATAATCCGAGTAGTAAATTTAGTTTATTAACAGTTTAGCAAACACTGCTTCCAGTTTAATACATTTGTAACTCTCAACATTGTTAATTTTAGATTATATTTAGTAAGTAAAACTCCGCAGAAGACATCATCATGAGTTGGCAAGACTACGTTGACAAGCAGTTGCTGGGCACCAAGTGTGTCACCAAGGCGTGTATAGCCGGTCTTGATGGAGCAGTATGGGCGAAGTCTGAAGGATTTGAGGTCAGTTAAAAATAAGGCATTATATCATATCATTTTCTACATTTCAAAACGTTATTTGGACCGTTCCTCGCTAAAATATGTAGCGCAAGAATGAAAGAGTATTTTACCGACACCGAGGTATTTTTTTTTTGGGATCCGGTCCAGGCAAGTACCGATGGACCCCCACCCTTGATAAATATATGTTTTTATGTTAAGGTCAAGAGTAATTATCATCTATGAGAAAAAAACTTTGTCTTTAAACCCTTGTATTTTTTAAGTGTTTTTATGAGCAATTTTTAAACTAAACATTTTTGTAAACACAATAATTGTCGTATGGGTTTTTAAATGTTCGCCGAGGGTGTAAACTTCCGTTTAACCAGGGCGTGAGTTTCTTTGAAATTATGTTCCAACTAATTTTATGGTCGATCGGTGCGATTTTGCAGTCAAGTTGAAAGCAGCAAGCAATAATATGCATTTTTCCTCCTTGTGTGATTTTTCAAAACATCGTTGAGCACAGCAAACCATGTAATATAATTTGGTGACTATGATAAGTCAATAGCTGATTATTTTTTGTTTTCCGGTGTGGTATCCGGTGAAAAACAGTTTTGCTTTTGAAAGGAAGTGGTCAAGTAGTCAAGTCAGCATAATCTTATCTGTGAGCTCGTTAGTGGACCAACTTTTTGTACTACTTTTGTGTATGTTCTACATACCACCACAATGTATACATCCTTACTAATTGTACCAAGTGTACTTTTTTTATTAATATTTTAATGTATCACCTTCTTTGGAAGACGTATTTATCAGTGTGAGTGAAGATATATATACATATATATATGCGCCTTTTACAGGCATCATGATGGATGCCTTTTAATGTGTAATGCATCAACGCCTTTTTGAATGTTGCCAATTTTTCGTAAGTGTGCCACATTAACTCAGCTTGTAATTCAATACTATTTTTTATTTCGATTTTCTTAAACCTAGTAAAGCTCCTAGTATTTTTAATTGATGAATGATGAAAAAGGTATGATGATGAATGGATCAAAGAAAGTGAAGCAAAGCAAAAAATTAATATTTTATGCAGGAGTAGCAGTGGCAATTAAAATTTTATTTGATAAATATATTAAAATAAGAACATTGAGAGGACGCAATCTTAATTGGTGTCTAATAAGTACATAAATAATATTAATAAAAATGGTACATGGGGAAGCTCATGTGTACATGCTGAATAGTAGAGAGTCTAATGAATGAATGACTTGTAGCAAGCAAATGACATGATGATAATGCATATAAATGTAGGTATGTAAAGTGTAACTGAATCAATTAAAATGGTATACCTCGAGAACACACCGCTGCTGCTGGAGAAAATAATTGTACCATAAAAAATGATTTATTTTCTGTTAGGAGATAACTAACATGTTTTTTCTTCGTATTTTGTTTGCAGGTCAGTAAAGATGAAATTGGTAAATTGGTAAGTGGTTTCGATCATCAAGAAATCCTGACGGGCTCAGGGGTCACTCTAGCAGGTGCACGTTACATTTATCTCTCTGGAACTGATCGCGTCATCCGAGCAAAATTGGGCAAAGTTGGAGTACATTGCATGAAAACTACACAAGGTGAGCAAATTAAATGCATAGTCTAAAAAAACAAAGTATTTGCAGAATTCAACAAGACTATACAAACATTTATCGTCACAGCTGTGACAAAAAAGTTGGCTGAAGTAGGTGTGTGTGTGTGTGTGTGAGAATGTGTATTAAACTTTTTTCTCTGCTTTCTCCTTGCAGCCGTTGTGGTATCACTTTATGAAGATCCTATTCAACCTCAGCAAGCGGCCTCCGTAGTTGAAAAATTAGGGGATTACCTAGTTTCCTGTGGATATTAACATACATGAAACAACGCACAAAAAAAGCAAGAATGCGAAAAAAAACTGAAAAGGCCAAAATATTTGTTGGAACTAAACCAGTGAAAAGGAGGGAGGGGAGAGTGTATGTGTGTGAAAATTTGAGATAAAGAAGTCTTACTACTATTATTATTATATATTATATATATTATGTCATAATGATCATATTATTATGTAATTTACGAATGTCATAATAATTAATTTCTAATTCTGCTGCAATTTTTCTCATCATTACCGTAACACATATAACTTTTTGAATTTCAACTCAATTTATATAATGTTTTAACATCATCAGCTGTATACATGCAACATTGATTGATGTAAACTGAAAAAAAGTTGGGTGAGAGCTATGTATTAAGCATTACATTTGCATTAAGTATATAATATGTGACGTCTGTGCTGTGCTTATGATTACATAATAGAAATGGTAAATCTGTAATTGATGGAGACTGCAATTTTGCTTATAAACATTTTCAGTCACTTATAACTTAACTTTGCTGTTACAAACTTATTTCTGGCAATCAAAATGCATTCCAAAACGAGGCACACCAGCACACCACCATCATGACATGCTATTACACCGTAGATAATCCACGGTTGACTTTGATGACTCCTACGCATACGCAAAAAAACGCAAGCAAGCACCGTCATAGCATCCCATATAATACATACCATTATTATCATCATCCCTTCCTTTCACTTTTTTTACACAATTTCAATTTTTTTTAACCCGTTGTTGACATAAAAGATGCACAACGATGCATTGCAGGCAGTGGAGGCGGAGCGGCTAATATTAGACGCAGAGAGAGAGTGAGAGAGAGATGCAGAGAGCAATGGAGCAATGCTACTTTTCCAACGAAAAGTTAACTTGTAGCGCCACCTGTGGCCATTTGCATTCACTTGGGCGGTTGTAATGTATTGAACGTCTCATGACCAACAAGTCATCGGGAGAAATGATGTGCGAAGTCTGAATTGTGCCCGTGCCGTGTGTGTATTATCAGACGACAGAACACAGTAATCTCCTCAACAAGGAAAGGTTTAACATTTGGTCACGATTTTGTGTTTACACAGGACAAGTTTTTTATTAAATTTGTCTACAGTGGTTTTAGAAATACTACAAAATGAAGTAAGTTTTAGAGTGGACCTTTATCGAAATTTGTCTATCAAATGGAAGAGGTTAGTATGATATTAATGTGTTTTGGAACAATTTGTTTTCAGGGTCGGCTTGTGTGCATACAGTGCATATAAAATTTATCCTGGACATGGGAAAACCTTGGTCCGTACGGATGGCAAGGTAAAGTTTTAAAGTAAATTTGAGTTGTTCCAATTTCAAGTAGTGGAGAAAACTGTGTGGAATATGATGATAATGTATGTATTATTTTTCAATTAGGTGTTTACCTTCCTTAATGGCAAGTGCGAGCGATCCCATCTGATGAAGAGGAATCCCAGGAAGGTAACATGGACTGTTTACTACAGGTAAGCACTGATTTCAGGAAAAGATATTTATTTAGATGATCTTATGCAGTTTAATTGAGATAGTTTTTTAACCACCTGCAACCTGTATTTTTCATGATTAGGCGAAAACATAAGAAGGGCCAGGAAGAGGAACAACAGAAGCGTAGAACCAGGCGAACCCACAAATTTCAGCGAGCTATTGTGGGTGCATCTCTCTCGGAAATTCAAGCCAAGAGGAACATGAAACCTGAAGTAAGATACTAGTGTGATTTTGAATTAGCGTGGATGCTCACTCTTAAGTGTTAGGATTTTACCCGGAAATGTCTAAGGAAATTGTGTATATTTTATCATGTTTGATTCCTTCAGGTACGCAAGGCCCAAAGAGAACAAGCCATCAGAGCAGCAAAGGAACAGAAGAAAGCCTCGAAAGCAGTAAAGAAGGCTGCTACTGCCCCTAAAGCCGCCCCGAAGGTAGAGAAAGCCAAGCAGAAGATTCAAAAACCGACGCAGAAGGCCGCTCCACGTGTCGGAGGGAAACGTTAAANAATAGTTTTAGGCTTTTTATTCTCTACGCTTGAAATACTTGAAATAAAGTAAAGTAACATCAAAATCTCGTGTCAGTCTTTTTGTTTATTAGTGACAGTTTCTTGTTAATTTCCAGTAATGCGCTGTGCATATGCACTTGAATTTTTTACCACATGCAACTCATCACTTGTATCATCAGTGACGACAAGTGTGATTTGGCATACTTTTTGTAATTTAGATTTAGGAAAAAATTATACTGCATCTTCTGTACTGCTGTAAAAATCAAGTAGACGTTTTGGTCGTTTAGATGATGTAGGACTAGAGGTGTCATCGTTATTCTCAGTAGTAGAAACTTCAGTTTTAATTTTGACTTCCGTAGGTTTGTCGTCATTATTGGTAGTTTCATCTAGTATTTGTTGGCGGATCTCTGTTTCTGATAAACCTGCTACTTCTTCCTCTCGAAGACGTTTTACTGGCGGGGGCAGGGATTTAGTTGGCGAGTTAATTTTATCAATTCCATTCGTGATTGCAGCTACAGTGGCGTCATCAGGGGGACCAGAATAACGTTTTTCGTACGAGTAAAACTGAGTTTTAGGTATTTGCTTAGGTCTAGGTCTGGAAGCTGATGATGATGAGGGTTGATTCGATTCTTCTTTTGCCTTCACCCAGGTTTGCCCATCGGCATAACGCTGACAAAAATCTTTCAGGGATATGCTGATTTTACCACCTGCACAACACAGACTGTGGTACTGCCCAAGTAAATTCCAAACATCCTCTATAAACAATCATAAAACATTCGTGTATTACATGAAAATGTTACAACCCACTTTTGTAGGCTATTCAGGCTTCAAATGTTCATAACAAATCATACTGATTTTCATATTCCCAATGGAGTCACAGATGGAAAGGATGTCATTTAAACACGGCACATCAGCAAAAGTGTAGAGAACAACGTCTCGTCCAGCATGTGATGCTGCCAACATCTGAATAATAGTTTTCAACTGTGGGTCACCATTAAAAGCTCCACATCCCCATTTTCCGGTCGCAACGGCCACAGGAGTGCTAGTTGGCGACGTAAATCCTACATAAGCCTGCGCAAAGTATCAAGGGGATATATAGAGATTTTGAAGACTCGTCAATGAAGAGATTATACAGCTAGAATTTCAAAACTATATAAATATATAATCCATCATGCCTTATTTAGCTCTCGAAGTATGTGTCTCGGGTGATATTGAAAAGTCGGCCGACTGATGTAAAGAGCATCAATGGCTACAATCTGTGTACATCGACGACCCTTGGAATCATATGGCGTCGTGTCCTGGTAGTCTCCACCATATCTGAAGTTCAATGAATAGCCCAGGTACTTTGAGAATCTTTCACATCCTAAACCAGAATAGCCAAATGTTCATCATTACAAAATTCTTTATGTAATAGACATTTTGAAAAACTTCATTTATCTTCAGCTTTTATTACCTGTTACAATTATAGCCTCGTTGTAATTTAACTTTTCAGTGAAGAGACGGGTTAAGATTAGCTCGGGATAAATTACAAACAGTATTTCTTCTTGTACTGCGCCCCTACCAAGCACGCCTCCACCTAGATTGCTACGAAAGTGCGAGACTTCAAATTTATAAGTTAAGAATGACTTCTGAATCAGCAAATCTGCATAATATGTTATTACCCTACCAGTTTGCGAAATCCACTTTGAGCATTCCGTCACTATCATCCTCAATAGTTCCTTGGAGTAGAGGAACAAGTTTGGTTAGCCTCTTATCAAGCTTACCCCAGTCGGGCATATTGGAATGTCGCAAATTTTTACGTGAGTAGGTAACCACTCCTTGTGGCACTGAACAAAGGAAAAGTGTTTTTTTGTAAATCGATCTTCAACATTACAAAACACTATAACAAAAAATAAAAACTATCAGATACACGTACTGTCTGCCTCTATCCTGGTAAAGTAATTAATCAGGCAACGGATTTTCTGAGCCTTCATCATCATTATTTTCTCGTCTTCTTCAGTAAATAATCTAGGAAAATAATCTGTTTTTATAGCTCTGTTGGTTACACTTAAGCATTAGAAAAAATACTACACAAGTTGGATATGAAACTTACTCCCTGAAATTAATCGACGGAGTGTTTATCTGAGACTTTGTCCGTGGAAATGTCGAGAAAAATGCATTTGCCAGCAAGCAGGCAACTTGCTTCTGACTGAGGGAAATGTTGTGATTGAGATTTTTTTTCAAAAATGGTATAGGACAAGTAACAATTTCACTTGTCCCTAACACCAACGAGATCATGAAAGGTACAACTTTGTCAAAAAAATGGGTTCTTTCCTGCCGATCTAGTATCTAAAAATTAAATTGATTTTTAGCTTCAATGACACGGACGGGTACTTTACTTTGTCTTAGTCAGTTATAAAGATTTAAAACTTGGCATTTTCACAAATACCTGTTCGATACAGTAGTCAAGTGCTTTGAACTCACTATTGACTCTGCAATAACGCCTTATAACAGTATGAAAATCCTGGGAGCAAAGGATCTTTACATCAGTTAAGGTTTCTTGAATACGCTCCCACATGCGTAGTTTACGGGTTGGCGCGAAGACTTTCTCCTATATAATAAAAAATATGTTGTTAACCTCGGCATTGAACATTTTAAAAAATATATAAAGTTGATGCAAGGATTCACCTCATTTGCTGAATCGTCTACACCTGCCCTAGAACCGGAGACATCTTCTTGACAACTTGGCCTGTTGCCGTCATTATTGTCGCATTTCTGCTTAGATTGTGTAGAAGGTGAAAGAACTCGACTTTTTACAAAAATAATATTTTCGTGACAAAATGGCATTGGAACATATTTTGATTCCCATTTCGCCACACAGTTGGTGGGATTAGGTTCGAGGGGATCACCGGGAGTATAATTTGGCTACAAACCGAAACAGAGTATGTACAATTACTTATTTATTTATACATGACAGTGTATTAACTAAATCGTGACAGCGGCTACGTAATAGAACGCATACCTTTACAGTAAATGCAACCGTATTGTGTTCTGAACAACGAACATCTGGAAATATTTTGTCCAGTGGTTTAAATCTCCTAAACGTTTCTATTACTTTTCTTCTCTTATCGTCATCTGCTTTCAGTTGTTCGTCTAGTTCGATACCCGCATTAGATGCAGTAGATGGTGGAAGCTCAAGGTCTTCCAAAGTCTCTGGTGGTTCTATGGACTCTGGATCCTCTAAATTTTCAGCGGCGGACACAAGTAATGCATCATCTTCGTCCGGGAACTCGTCCAAATCAGATTTTGAGGGCTCAATCAGATCATTATCACTAATCTCCTCCATTTCGACACCGTCCATGTCAATAATGACATCATTGATTCTACTAGTTTGTGAGGTCCCGTCCTCTCGGGAACTCCGAGCAATATTCTCATTGTCGTACTTGATCACTACTTGATCTTCGCTTTTAATGGTCTCCTTAACGGAAACTCCGGATATTTGCGCTTCAATATCGTCCTGCTGCTCTTCAATATTTTGGCTATTTTCCTCTTGTGTATGTAATGGTGGTGATTCTGGAACACGGTTTACAGATTCTTGCGACTCTTCACCTTCAATGACCCCAGTCCTGGTAGTTGGTTCCTCCATGCTTCAAAATACATATCATAATAATAATATACTAAGTGAATCATATAAAAAGTATGTACTACTAATTTTTACCGCAGATTGCAAACTCTTGAAAGGTTACGCATCTTCAGGCTTACCTCTCTTAAAAACGACAAAATCGTTTTTTAACCGGTTCAAATTACACTCACAAGGACACAAGCAATCAGAAAAACCTGACACTAATATAAAATGTCAGGTTATAGGTTTCTTGTACTGAGTACCTACTCAGTACATTCAATCACTACAAGTTGCAACGATCGTTAACTGCTGAGTACATTCTCTTAAACACACTGCACTGTCTATCGGGTAATAGAACTTGAAACCTTTATAGACACACACAGGAATAAACTTCAATTGATGTCTGTTACGTTATCGATTCCTGTTAAAACTTTTGAAATGCATCGGGTGGGTTGAACTGGACTCCTAAATAGAAGAAAGAAAATGTGCATTGAATCCATGAAGAAACACAATCTGCATCTATCTGCTGCATCTACTCTTTTTTCACCTGCTGCTGTTGTTGTTTTCATTTTTCTGTCAGCAAGTCAGCGATGCAAAAAATGAGTATTTACCATGCATCCATGAGTCAGTGCTGGGATTAACTACCTTACTATCTAAATTGAATGGGAAATGAAAAAATGAAATTTGAAATTTGAACTTGAAACATGAAAAATAATCCCTTTTCCCATTCCTTGGTTCCCAATGGGGCTACCCACCCATGATCCAATCAAATCATCATTACATCATGCATCAAACTTTATTTTGCACTGTGCAAAATTTGCAAAAGTAAATGGAACCAAGGCAGAGAAATGACATTCATCAGTATCACAGATATATGCAAATATATGCAAATGTGAAATAATTAATTATATATCTACAATCTGCACCCATGAACCAAGGTCGAAATTTTCCGTTGCCAATAAAAATGATTTTTATGTAGTTTCTATTTTACACAACTGCATGGAAAAGACACATTTATTCAGCCCTCCTCGTCGTCCCCGAACATTTTTTAAATGCACGTGTATGCATACATTATTCAAGACTAAGACCTGTTTACTAACATGCATTTACATGTTCTGGCTGAATGAAANTTTTTAAATGCACGTGTATGCATACATTATTCAAGACTAAGACCTGTTTACTAACATGCATTTACATGTTCTGGCTGAATGAAAAACTGAAGGCAAAATTGTGTGTCCTTTTAAACGATTAACAATTTTTTTTAAACCACTGCAGAATGTTCTAATGTCATGTCATGCATTGCAGGGTTTTTTTGGCAGAGGTATTAGCTTGGTTTATCTGGCAAGAAAACCTAAGTTTGTTTAGCAATCGTGTGAGGGTGGATTGTAGGATCCTGTCATGTATGTAAACCTGTAAATTCAATTCAAAATTCTTTTGGAAGTGCCTGTGAAGCAGCTTAGCTAATGAATCCATGTCATGTATGTATATAAATTTGATACATGTAAACTTTAAAAACTAACAAAAGCATGAGTTGAGACATGTACATAGATGATTAAGTTGACTAACTGCAAGCTTAGTTTGTTTGAAGAATAAAAAAAGACTTGCTAAATTGCGTTCCAAACCTTATATTTTGAGACCTACAGTCACAATAAGTATGAGAGCACAAAATTGCAATGAAATAGTGTGCATTATCCACCTATTTTAATTTAACCAATAATAAATTCGCATCTTTTTGGGCACGTTCGAGGGCGGAAGCGACAGCCTATATATTTCTCATCCGTGTATCCGGTCTTCTGATTCCAATCCCGACAATAATCCATGTACTTGTGTTTTCCATTGACTTACAAGTCGATGGTGATGATAGGGAAACTCCAATGAATAGAGTTTTGAATAAAGTATTTATAGCATAATTTGTACGCGTACTATGTCCATGCATAAATCATAAAACTGGAACAAATTAACATAATATAAAATACTTGCACTATACACTTGTACAGGTAAAATTGAGGTTAGAGATGGTTTCTCATAAGTGTGCTTGGTTATAATGAACTTAAGGATTGCATAGTACATATTTTAAAAACTTGTGTTTGTAAATACCGGAAGAATTGTTGATAATTAAACAGGTCATCATCATTTATCACAGTTTGTGTTTCAATCAATTTCCGCTCATTATTGAGAGCGGTATTTACATGAATAGAAATCAGCTACGTATTATGGTGGTTGGAAGCCATGTCACACTTTTTATCCTACAGCCCGGAACATTTCAATTGAAACAATTAACAATAATATTACATGTATGCGTTATGGATATTTTATCTTGATTTCAATACCAACATTTTTTCCATTTTGTCAAACAGTTTTTAGAATAGTCACAGTTTGGTCCTCCAAGAGTGCATAAACATCAAGGATCCAACCAAGCAGCAGCACTAGCTTAAATCTATCCCTTGAAGGTGTAATTCTTTGCAGAAGTGATTGATTTGAGAAGAGTTATACTTTGCGTTATTGTCTCTTCCTACTTTGCTAGTCCTTAACATTGATGGGGTAATGTGAGATTCAGTGTAAAAATGTGTAAAGTTATTTGTCTATCATTAAAAGGCTGCTGTTACTTTGCAGCAAGCGTTCACATTGTAAGAAATAAATATAAATCATAATAATTGATTTTCTTAATGATAACTTTTTAAAAGCTATTTATCATTTCAATTTTGAAAACCAAAGGTGGATGCTTTGTTTATGGTGTGGTCATATATCTTTGACGTGGTGAACGTGAACAAGTTTTACTGGCAAGCATTTTACGATGACGTAAGTAAAAGAACAAATTATTTTTTGCATTATCAGGTAAAGAACCCAACATCGTGAGACATAAATATTCAGCTTAAATGGATGGGGCATTTATCTCTTTCAGCCTTTTGTGACAACTTACCTAACATGGCTAGGAATTTACATTTTTACATCGCTAATTTTGGGATGCTTAATTTTCCGGGCTGTAGAATCTGTGAGATCATCACAATATGCAACTCCAAATCATTTATTTATAATAATATATTCTCATGTTCTTATTCTACGAAACACCTAAATGTCTTTTAGGAAGCTCCAAAACTGATGGGTGGTGCTGCAGCTG
Source organism: Lepidocyrtoides sp. E14 (assembly GCA_027743805.1). Classification (NCBI taxonomy): domain Eukaryota; kingdom Metazoa; phylum Arthropoda; class Collembola; order Entomobryomorpha; family Entomobryidae; genus Lepidocyrtoides; species Lepidocyrtoides sp. E14. The sequence goes on from JAHZMZ010000334.1 coordinate 20,064, forward strand.
CATTCTTGGTTATCCAAGTTATAGCGTTTGTGCTTACATTAATGTGGTGGTATCCTATTCCACCGGCTTATGACCCTTTCGGTCTTATGGAATCTGCTAGAATTGGTCGATTTGTTGTGAGATGCATATCGACGTTAGTCTATATGCTTCTTCTAGGGGCTTACATTCGAGATGCTCTTCAAAGAGATAAGGTCATTTTTGATCAAAGACATTGGGGAACTTGTCGCAAATAAAAACTTAACTATATCCAATTTTCCATTATGATACCGACAAAAAATCACCAAGTACTATTCAAATAAATTGTTACAGTCAAGGATCTTTTATTGACTTTCCTTCATGTGAAACAAAAAAAGGTCCTTGGGCAAATTGTTTCTAAAAGTATTAATTTTATGAATTTTATTAATAAATACAATCTTGACAATTAGTAATCGAAACAGCTTTTTTATTGTGTGTGACGCATTTTTAAATGGAGTGTTATCATCTCTCTTTTTTCCTAGAATACTTTATCATTAATCCAAGGTTTTTCTGGAATGACTAAACTATTCTGTTTATCTTCTTTCTAATTTTTAAAAAAGTTGAATCTTCAACACGGTGAATCCATGTTGCCCGTAATAAATTTCACACCAAGCGCTCGTCTATCCAAAATCCGGAAGAAATATTCAATTTCCAAAACTGCATCTTCTGGTAAGTCTGTGCAATGAATTGCGTTCTGGGCTTTTGTCAGTCCATGGCGTGCTCGAAGAGTCTGTGGTCGAACTTTCCTGGCTAAATCCTGTTCAAAAATATCGTAATTGCATGCAATGTATCTAAGCCATGATGAAAATGTTGGGTAATAATGAAATGACTCACAGGGTCAGGAGGACCAGCGCAAAGTCTTAAATGTTCAAGAGCATTCGGTAAATTGCACTGCTGATCATCACCCTTCAATGACAATTCAACTGCAATGCATGGACCGATCGCAAGTTCGTCCACCATTTCCTAAATTTGGACATGTATTTTCTCGACTTACATTGACTGACAAACATTTGAAGTTGTTAGACTGAACATCTTGTAGAAAAACCATTGTCTTTACCCAATATTCTGATTCCACATAGATTCGCTTATAAATCTCGTAAAATTCTTCAACTTGTCGCTTGTTCAACCAAAACATTCCGAACCCAGTAATTTCAAACCCTGAAGCTACAATGTCTCCCAATACAATGCCGGCACGACCTGCGTCAGCGTCAGATTGATGTGACATTAACTAACTAGAATAATTTCCTCAACTTTTTTTTAATTCTTAAAATACAAAATAATACCTTCACGAACTATATGAGGTTTGATTACGCAGCACGTAGTTGCAGCAAGTCGTATTTCAGATGGGAGCGTGCACCGAGGACATCCGGAAAAGAAGAAGCTAGCATCCTAATTGATTGAATAAAATCATTAAAAATGATAGTAATAAAATCATTCCAAATTCCTAGAAGGCTCACAAACCTTAACGATGCATTCAGGTGTGTCAGAGTAATAAAACCCGTTCATCATCTTGTCATGACCAAACAGAGCTCGTAGACTCTGATGATTCTTCAGTAGACATTCCTTAGGATCCAAATCTTCACCAACCAAATTTTTTAACTTTTCCAATGCTTTTTCTGACATGACTAAAAATGCGACAATCACTTTATCACATAAACTGTGAATGGACTTTCTAGACATAAGGAGTGTAAATATATGAGAAAATAGCATTGCGACAATTGCACACATCTTTAAATATTTAATATCTTAAGATGATGCTTACAGGTGAAATTCCTCCCCTTCATCTGGTTTACAAAACTCATATGCCATTTCTTTAGTCATTCTTGCCATTTTGGCAAAAAGTATGCGAAAGCATTTTTCCAAACGCTGTACAATGCAAGGTAGATTTTCAACAGCTTCCGGTCGGACCAAGAGAAAGGCCCTTTCGCAATTCGAATCGCAGTAGTCCTTTGTTATTCCGTCCCCGTAATCTAAAACGGTCATGTGTCTGCCTAAAACAAACAATTTGTTCCCAACAAACAAGTCCTGCAATTTGATGTTCTCTAGCTTTGTTCTTTTCAGGAATAATTTTTGGTGATCCAAGTCTTTCTATAAACGAAAAATGGAAGCAATTATATTAGTTAAAAAATTTTATACCAAGTTCACAAGGGTCCCAATACGATAGCATCGTTCGAAAGTTGTCTTCGTATTTCATATATTTTTAGTTTACCAATTCTATTGTCCCATCATAGTGAAAGTAGGAAAGCAACAGTCGTTTTTCAATTTCGATCTTTTCATTGTACCATTGCGTAACGAAGACCAATTTAAATGGAACTTCCTAAGGGGGGGTATAATAATAATGTGTTAACTGCAAATTTCTATAATATTTGGTAGCATTCAGACATGCGATTTGGTGCAACTTTTCATACGAGTCATTTTAGTTTTATTCTAAGATTTGCAACAATAGCATTATGACACTTGTTCTGCATTTATGCATTATTATAATGCAATCGCCACTGCAAACCTTTGATTGATTGAATGTAGATAATTTCAGCTGAAAACTGGTAAAGAATACATATATGCAAAAGTCCACCCCTGCATTTATAATCCATTACAATATAATTTGTATGAAATATGATGGATATTATTTAAGTGCATTTATGTTTACTGATTTTTCTTTACTTTTCGAAATGGAGCTTTGTAACCGAATCCTTCACACGGGTTTACCACAGGTACATCTGTTAAATCAGGAAACTTATTCGCACCAGGTCCACGGTTGAAACAAGTCATTCTGTTTGGTGAATGGCGGTGATGGTAAATACTTACTGCGATCTGTCAAGAACCTGTGGAAGGTTTTTGAAGGTCTATCGTATTTTGCACATCAATTCATCAATATTTGAGTTATAAAATGCTATAAATAATATAGTTTTCAGTCATTTTCTCTAACAGCAAAACATGGGCACATAATGATACTTACATTTCATATGAGAATCTAAAAGTGTTAAATTGTTTGGTTCCATGTTTCCACTGGTTTTCTGGAGTAATGGTGAATTATACTATACTCTTGTGTGATACAAAAATCGGATAGACGACAAATTAGACGTGGATTTTATTTCCGGACGATAAGTTATCGTCGATAACCATTTTTATTTTGACCATTGATAAAGGATATCTCTTACAGATATTATCATACGTTTCGACTTGAGTATGTCATTCGCACAATAATACTGTGAAGTAAAGTCTCACAAGATTTTATTTTTTTTATCAATCTTTCATCAATTAATGAAACTACGAGTTAACCTCTTGTTTTGTCAATTGTTTTAAATGTTATATGTATATAAGTACTAACAAAATGAACAGCAAAACATGGGCACATAATGATACTTACATTTCATATGAGAATCTAAAAGTGTTAAATTGTTTGGTTCCATGTTTCCACCGGTTTTCTGGAGTAATGGTGAATAATACTATACTCTTGTGTGATACAAAAATCGGATAGACGACCAATTAGACGTGGATTTTATTTCCGGACGATAAGTTATCGTCGATAACCATTTATTTTGACCATTAATAAAGGATATCTCCTACAGATATTATCATACGTTTCGACTTGAGTATGTCATTCGCACAATAATACTGTGAAGTAAAGTCTCACAAGATTTTATTTTTTTATCAATCTTTCATCAAATTAATGAAACTACGAGTTAACCTCTTGTTTTGTCAATTGTTTTAAATGTTATATGTATATAAGTACTAACAAAATGTAGATAAAATTTAACTAAACCACTTTCAACATTCCAATATAATCAATATACCGTATATACAATAATATATATGCTATGTTAATTGCTTGTGTTGTTTTTGGGTGAAATATGAAATAAAAATTTTAGTTAAATACATCACATATGTAATTATGTGTATAATTCACCGACAGTCGATTGAACGATATTCATAAAATCAAGATCAGATACGCTTTGCTAGTTTGTCCGCTTGTTTTCTCGTCAGTTCCTCCCATACCAAAGCAGTTTCTGAAAATTGAAAAATGTAGCTAATTTAGAAAACAGAATTTATTACAAATCTAACAGTAAATATAACTCTCACTATTCGCGTTGCATCTTGCTATTTGCATGCAAATTGTGTAGGTTTGTTATAGCAAAATATTAATTCAAATGGAATACATTTACCAGCAAGTTTCTGAGAACCTGCGTTGCCTTCAAACGCTGATTGTTGTTCCAGTTGATTCGGAGCATCTAAGATGACGGCTCTTTCCAAATCTATTTGGTTTTCTATCTCCAATAAACATAACATTATTATACACAATCTTAAATTTAAAATGTCCCAATTTGATTGTTTTAACATTTCAAAAATTCTTGCCTGTAAACGGTGGGAGTATATCTGAGTTAGCCATGGTATGCGCCATTAAAAATAACAATAAAGTAATGGATGATGCACAAATTTTCAACACCACCGCCATTTTGAATGTAAAACGATAATTTGAAAAATTGCTAAAATGTTGTGCAACTATTGCTCCAGAGCTCCTTGCGTCTTTCTTCGTGAATTTTCAACTCATACTCACGACGACAATAACGTGGCAGTGGAGTGTGTGCTGGCAGTTTATATTTTAGTTTTGCGTGATCCTCGACAACTTACTCTTTTTGTTTATCGTGCTAACGAGAGGTTTACATGTTATTTGCTGTTAAAACTGTTTAATATACATATTCTAATTAGCAATGCAAGCACGGTTCCAGATAGATGATGATAAACCTTAATGAAACCGTGAGATCAAAATGGGATCTAATTTGCTTAATGTGTATATGCATATCAGCCAGTTACTATCGATTAGAGTAGGTATAGTCTCTTTTCTGCTTACCGTCATACAAATATGTATTCATTCTAAAAAATAAAAAAATAAACCAGAATTTTTCTTCTCTTTGGACTTCCATTCACCGTATTTCAAGTTAGGGAATGTAAGCGTACCACCAGACAAAGTGAATGCTAATTGTTCATATGATGTGGTTAAACAAATTAATACTATAATGCACAAAATACGGTGCAAGTGACAATTTCTGCAATTATCTGAAGCAACCGATACGCTAGTGTGTAAGTATTGAAGAAACAGTGAAATCAAACGGCAATAATTGCATTGATGTCTTATTTTCCAGCATTCAAAAGCTTATAGTTTTATTTTATCTTTATTTTTCGTTAGTTCCACAATAATAACGAACCAATAAGGAAGTAAAAGAGTTTTTTAATACTTATATACATTTTTTGTTAGCTAAATAAGAGCATAGCATACAGTTTTGAGTCATGATAGTGGTAGAGAATATAAAACTTTTGACAGAATGGTAAGGTGCAAAAGTAAGAAATTTCAATAGCTGTGATGTTTTTAGAAATATGTTAGTAATACTGGTTAAAAATATAATATCACTTATTAAACTGACGATTGTTGAAAACGTCATCGTCTTTACTGTTGGTGCAAAACTGAAGAAAAATATTTGAACATGGAGCAGTTTAGGCACAGTGCGAATACACTAATGACTTGTTGGTGTGATTGCATACATTTTGAATTTAACTTTAAGTATTTTATCCTGGACATCAAACTATATAATTGAAGGACTCCCGAATTCATTTATCATGTGCTTGAAATGTCTTCTCGCGTTAAGGTAGTTGATTGCCTCTGCCATGTTAAGTTAAAAATGATTTATCATTTCAATAAAATTTAAATGCACAAAAAATTATTGCATTTTTGTTTTTCGCATTTTTTTATATACCTTCATACGTCTCAAAGTCAACCTCTGGCATGGGTTCTTCAGATTCTTGACGTGGAATCATAAAGGTGAAGTTGAATTCATTAGACTTTCGAATTATTCCGGTGTGGGGTTGTACAGTCTCCGCTACAACAACAGTGTGAACAAAATTCTCTTCCACGTATCCTATCTGAAATATAAAATAGTAGTGAAAATAATACGAATTTCATGCATTTTCCCTAACCGATACCACTTCAATTAGCCAAAATTAATGCATACATACTTACATGTGAACTGAATCTTAAAATTGCTCCAATTTCAACCGGTATGTGGAATTTAATGTCGTCAATATAAACTATCCGAGGTCGTTTTTTTCTACGGAAAAAAATCAATAAAATAAACATTTTTGTGGGAAAATTGTTTCGATTCATAAGATTATTTTTTTTGCAAAAAAATACCCGTAAATCATTGCACTAGTAAACGCGAGCTCATAGGCGTTTCTCATGATGAAGCCACCAAATATTTTGTTGTATCTATTTCGATTCTGTCATCATATAAAATAAAAAATTTTCTAATAACCATTGCACCACTAATTGAATATTAAATGAACCATATTTGGATATTTGAGATATGTCTCTGTAAAGCAGTGGGTATATTACCTGAGGTTGGCAAATTAATACCGTCTTTAAAATGGTTTCTTTCATTTTCTTTCTATCTTGAGGAACACTGGCAGGATTTGTCATTTTATTTATAAAGTTATCATGAATTATTCTTCTCTCTTCTTCATTTGGAGGGTTTTTAAAAATGTTTTCTTCTTCTTGCTTCTTTCTAAGCCGTTGTCGCGCTGTTGAAAATTCACAACACAAAATGCTAGTTGATTGTAGCCAAACTGTAAATACACATTGCTATTTGCAAACTAGCTACCTATTCCCTTCTTTAAAAACTCATCTTCCTCTGGAGTTTCCCCTATGAGTGGATTGATTCGCGCAGAACCTTTGTTCAAAGGATCTCTAGCCACCATGAGAAAAACAGCATCGAAAAATTTTTGATATATGCCGTTGTCATCTTTTTGGTCAACAATGATGCCTACTTCCATGGAGGACCTGCCAGTGTATGTTACATGTCCAGAAAGTCGTACATCCTCTGAAGGCTACACGAATTCAATGTAAAAAAATACCATAATGCAAAGATCAATGAAGTAATTGCAATCATTAGAAATAAGTGCATATTATGCAACATGGGCTTACATTCAGATGGTCTTTCACAATATGAATGCTGTCAACTAAAGCGGTAACAACTGAGTACGGATTCGGCTTTCCCACACTTCGTGGATTTAAAATGTGCTTGAAGCAACTGTAAACTTGGGTCGATATGTATAGAGAGACAAACAATTCAAAAAAATGCACATACAAAAATTTCTACATTTTATGTGAATTGTAAAGGTAAGTGACGAAAAATCTCATCTCTTAATCTCACCAGCAAACACATCCATGTCTTCAAGTAGCCTCCCAATTCTAACCTTTCCCCCAGTTGAAACATACCTTTCGCGTATCTCAGGATGAGACTTCAAAGGCACAACTGCTGTGACAAAACTGTCTTTCATTTTCCTGGGAGGCAGTGCTTCCTCATTTGATGGAAGCAAGTCCATCAAAATTTGTCGTTGTTTCTCCGTTTCAATAATGCCATCTATACTGTACTCTTTGGCTTGGCCAATTTTTGTAGCAAATATTTCTATTACTACACCAAAGAAATAACGAGTTACATATTTACTTTTTGGGGTACTTCGATAAGACAACATGCATGGCCAAACGCCAACTTTAGTATGCATGCGTACACCGAGGTGTTGTCAGCTCGGGAACTTCATCATGAGGCGGATTGACGAACAAAGAGTGATAGGGACTTCTCAGATAGGAATCTATTCGTCGTTTTTCCAATTGTCGGCAAAGTGGTCGCAGTGGGAAACTTCTTCAAAATTGTACAATTACATACAAATGATTCAATGTGTATGACATTCTGTAAGTTTTTGAAAGACAAATAGGTAAATGTTACCAACCTGATGAGTCTAAACATATCGAAACCTAAATTTTGTTCATTTGCCAGTCAGTAAAAAAAAATTAGTGTTATTTGCACAAATCTACAAATTTTTTGGGCCGACCATCTTCTTCCAACAAGTCATTATT
>JAHZMZ010000335.1:0-13587 GCA_027743805.1 Lepidocyrtoides sp. E14
ACCACTTTTGTTTTGCTGATGGCGGAATCTCTCGGTGGAGTTTGATAGTTTTTGCTGATAAAGTAAATAAACCAGTAAAATATTAAAACTATAGTTTTTTTTTGTGAAAAAATGTGGGAAAATAAAACTGTCATGGGATTTTGCTGCAGGGAAAGTTTACGTAATCCGCCAAAGTGCAATGCAATGTATTTACGATCGTGAGGTCAAAGCAGATCAAAAGTTTGTAAGAAAAAAAAAATTCAATGAGCATTTAATTTCAATTTTGTAAGTGTTATAAATGTAGGTATGGCTTTGTTCACAAATTGACTTCCTTGTCGTCTCCCACTGTGAAATGAGGAGAATAAAAAACAAAATTATTGAATCAATTATGCATGCAAGCATGGTTGAAGGCATAATATGGATGATAATGATGAGGTCAAAACAGTATGGATGAATGATCAAGTGTAATCAAGAAGAAGACTATGGATAATGAATGGGCGTCAATCTTCATTAGCATAATAGCATAATGGTATATTGATTTGTCAGAAGAGCTTATCGCGAATTAAAAAGTTGTTGATGAGGATGACCATCATCATCACCATCAAGTAAATCCTTTTTCACCACCTACAACTTCTTGATGCGTCACTTCAGACTCAAATCAAGCTGGTTGTAAGTTGCCGGAATTGGAAATGATGAACGACGATTCATTCATAATGGAAAAATTGTGACCTCTTTCTTTCTCCTTTCTCTGATAGCATGCTCCGGGGTAATTAACCATCACATACGGTTGACTCGCCTTGCTTTACATAATATTTGTAAACAGATGGCAAGTTCAATTAAAGCTTACTTATAAAAGTAGCAGTAAAAGTTGAAAATGTGACAAAATTATTGGCGAAATTGCGAGAATATTCCCCGTTCATTTATTTATTCGTCAGTGACCTAAATAATATGTGCAGAAAAGAAAATTTCCTCGAACTTGAATCTTTTGCAGTGTTGAGTGAACTACATTATTTAGAAATACAGTGATGAATGACGGACACCAATGACGAGTATAAATGGTGATGATGATGGTGTTACGTATACTATTTTTACGTACAAAATTCTTATGTTCATTATTGGTAGCGCATCAGCCCCTGTCATCATATATCATCGGTTTCATGCAATCACCATTAAAACGTCAGCATCAAAAATTGATTGATTACATCTTGTCAAAAAAAGGTAAATAAAAACGCCCACTTTACGACGCAGTTATTTTTTACATTTTCGCAAAAATGAATTTGCAAAAATCACTGATTGGGCTTGGGATTAGTTGTTCAGAAGATTTGAAAAATATGTGCAAAATTTGTTTTGTTAACCAAACAGTAAAAAGTTTGAGATGAACTGTTTCTGTCAACATTTTCTCAATAATATGTATACTGTGGACAATGGAATGGTTGGAGTAAGTAAACTAATGAAAGTACCTAAATGCAAACGGAATGTATGCTCTGCTCCATAATTCATGATTTGTAGAAGGCGTTATGCTAATATTAAATGGAAGGAATATACGTGTGCAAATTCAGGGCGGGTCAGTTACTCACACAGCTTGTGAGTCACAACAAGTCATCATGCAGTAGAGTAGACATACTTTTCAAATCAGAGATATACTCTGAACTCTGGAGAAGAAACCATTATCACTTGACACTAATAGATAGTTTCCCTCGGGTTCGGTAAAAGATGAATCTCCATAACATTTTTAGTCCTTATTTACATACCGGCTTTGGCTTATCTTTTTTGTTGCGAAAACGACATATCAATATCACAAACTAAACACAATGGGAAACAAATAAGGGATTTGCGAAAAGGATAAAAGATGGTAAGGTAACTTACTATCTGCAAAGAATCGCTCTTATTTTCTGCGCGGCTACTGATATTATTTCAATTCAAACCGTTGATTCCGCTTAACGTCACTCATATATTTATTACACTTTCTCTGACCCCTACCTCTGGCGCAGGTGAGGTTGCATGAAGACAGCAAAATGTCGGTTCGTAAGTATAACTCTCTGCTAAGGATAAACTCAAATTTTCTTTTAGTTTGTTGTACGGTACTTTTTAACCTTTAAATTAATTTTTGAGGAAACGTGTCCACCTCATTATCACCGAACAATTTTCCTCGCAGGTGGCAGAATCGGTTCCCCAATCCCCACAATATGACAGCATTAATCAAACACAGGAAACATCAAAAAGGTTTTTGGACAACGTACAATTCGTCGTGTTGAAGTCAACGCAACCTGCCATTCCAGTCATGCATTAATATTTAATACCCTTTCTATCCAACAGTCATTTATTTTTTATGTTACTACATGAAAACACGGAAAGTGTGAAAACATGTTCATGTCATATCGCCCATCCATCTATTTCTCGCACAAAAAATCCCTCATGAAAGCAAGACAACATTTGTGCTCCACCCATGCAATTGCTCTGACACCTGATACACGAAAAATTATATTTTACCAGGTGCAATTATCATCATCATGTTAGTATTGATATGATGACATATTACTATTCCTATTCTTGTTGGGTTTATTGGTGGTTTGTTTGTGAGGTACAGTCCAGTCATGCCATGTCTAAAAATTTCTGGTTGGACACTCTTGCAACCATTATCTAGCCCTCATATTTCTCAGTGTCGCACGCATTGCTGCAATGCATGAATAAAACATTCCTATTTATTACGCAACTTTCTCTGCTGTCGCTTCCAACAGAGAATTATCGCTTCATTGTCATTTTTCATCATGCCTTCCTTTCTCTTCCTTTCTAATCCACCTTTCACTCTGACAGAAATACGATAATTGTGTCCGTTTCCTTTTAGAGTGCATTGTTACTCTCCCTTATCGTCAAAATACAACCACCAATGCCACCACCACACGGTGTGTGGTTGCACCACTGAGCAACCTCTATATTATTATCTCCTTGGCAAGTCTTTGCATCCGTTCATGCATGCCATTCTACGCTAAAGCTTTTCGGATATCCAATCTTTCTCTATATACTTTTTTCTATTACTATCATCGTGAATGCAATGTAAAGCGGAAATGAAAAAGCTTGTGTGCAATCAAGGAAGCGTTCAAATATTATGCAATGCAATGGAGCGGAACGTGAATAAACGATAGAGCTTATCTTTTTTTCTCTGCATGCCTCTTATTATCACTATTCCACCGCCAAAAAAGATTTATTATCCGTTTTATATTGATCGCTTTGAGAATTTATTCATCTTTCTCTAACAAAGGTATTTGCTCTTAGAGGCACTTCCGAGTTCCATCTATTTACATTACTTTATAATCATAAGAACGATGGTAATAATATAATGGTCATGCATGGCTCGTTCTTGTTACATTCATTGCAAATGCAAGAAACCAAAGAAAAATCAAGATTGTTTTATTTTTCTCTTGTAAATTTTCATTAAACAGTGGCAATTGCTGTTGTAGCGGTAGACGTAAGTGGTTTGCTTGGTCCTCATGAATATCTTTGAATTTCCGGCAGCAGATATCAATAAAGAAATGAAAAGTAAAAAGGGAAATGCATTCCAAGTATTTCAAGTAGTGGATTAACAAAAAAAGGGAATAACAGTATAAATGGCATAGCAACTAGATTTATCGAGGGACGAGCAGTGTCACTAGAGTCTATTCTGATGCGAGTAAGATGATGATGATGATGATAAAAGAATCATTGATTGGTGAAGACACGCATTCTTCCAGAAAAAATAAAGAGAATTACTGCTGGAATCCTTTGATGGTGCTTCGGCTTCTTCTTCTGGGGATTCCTGATTTACTGTGTAAACATTACGCTTGGTTTATTTGGTGAGATGGAGAGAGAAAGAGAAAAAAAGATAATACTCTTACATTTCTTTGTTGAATTTCCTAATCGAAGTATAAAAAAAAATTTATTTTGAAGGGAACAGTTTTTCCAAAGTTTTTGTATACCAGCTTTTGCTACAAAGACAATGTCAGTGGAGAAATTATATTTTAGTTGATTTCATTGAGTATAAAGATATTTTGAGAAAGGCTTCATCAGAGACAGAAAAAAGTGAGAAAAAATTAAGACCCCACCAGAGAGATTGTTCTTGGGAATAGAATCCTGTTCATTCATGTCCATTATGTACTTTCCGAAACATGCCAACTTCCAGAGATGGAGAGAGAAAGAGAAAAAAAGATAATGCTCTTACATTTCTTTGTTGAATTTCCTAATCGAAGTATAAAAAAAAGATTTTATTTTGAAGGGAACACTTTTTCCAAAGTTTTTGTATACCAGCTTTTGCTACAAAGACAATGTCAGTGGAGAAATAATATTTTAGTGGATTTCATTGAGAAGAAAGATATTTTGAGAAAGGCTTCATCCGAGACAGAAAAAAGTGAGAAAAAATTAAGAGGCCACCAGAGAGATCGTTCTTGGGAATAGAATCCTGTTCATTCATGTCCATTATGTACTTTCCGAAACATGCCAACTTCCTAAAAAAAGGGATTTTCCTTCTGGAGAAAATGTTTCTCCTCTTTTGGTTTTCTATTTGCACCGGAATGGAAAAAAATTGTTTGTGATTTCACTGCCAAAAATCGAACCTTCCCATGTCTTTTCTGGAATTGCAGTGATTCTGTCACCAAAATTCAGACAAAACGAAGTTTAAGTTGTGTAGATATTTCCTTTCGGTCTGCGTCTGGTTCATNTGGTAGAAAAGATGAGAATTTTTTAATTTTTTTTCTGTAGGAGTTTACCCATTTAGAGAGAGAATTTTACAATCAAACTGTGTACTGGATTTTCTCGTGCCAAGTTACTGTTTTTTTTTAATTGCTTGGCGACAGATCCATTTCGTACAGAAGCTAGTTGCAACTTGTGCTGTTGCTGAAAACATGACAAGTAATTAATTTGCATGCATTTACGGCTGAACGCATCGTCACCACTTTTAAATTAAATACCATGCATGCCAATGATGTAGTTTACTGTTTTTTATCTCATGGTATTAAAATAGTTTGGTATGCTTCCAGAAAATCACATCCAGCCAGAGAGAACAGCAGAACAACAGTTTAATGTACAAACTCGGATTTTACTTATTACCCTCCATGCTGTTCTAGCGATCTAATTCTAAAAAAATGTTGATTTTTGTCGGAAATCGAGAGATAAAGAAGGCGGATTTAAGTAATCAGCAAAGGAAAATACTGGCACGCACATGGGGAAATTGTTGCATCAATTATGCAGACAGGAATTTAAATACATTACACAAAACACACATGCAGACCTGTACGAAAAAAAAATCAAAATAACGACAAAGCGTGTGCAGCAGTAAACGGCTACCACGACAATCATCCTTCTGACTCTGACAAGGACATTCCATTCCTATACTAACGTCAGAGTTTTTTTTAACCGCACTGTAGTAATCAAGTCAACATGTCCACTAGACTATTTGAGCTTCTCCTACGGACAATGGAATTTCCACAGAGACAAATTTATTTTTTGCCAAATTTTTCTCCACTCTACGAAGCTCACCATGAGATAGACCTACGTTGAGTAAAGTGCAAATAAATAAACTCTTGTGTATGTATACCTATAAAAATTCTCTAGTAGAGTTGAAAGACACTTGAACATGTTGAGTTTAAAAAAAGGAGGACACTTGACTTTTCTACTACTGCATTGTCGTCGCCGTCGCATCAAAAAAAAAACTGGGGATGTATAGTAATAATAATAATTCTTTTCAAACTACCTATATTTTACCAGTATAAAAAGTCATTTTTATTGCTATGCATATTCTTTTTTCATTCTTAACGATCCTTTCCCATTTTTTTCTGTACCCGTTCACTTGTACTTTATTTCCGCACCAAATGCATTGGTAAACAAGCCACTTCTTACAACAGAAACGGCCAGCAGGAAAGAGACGCACCGAACGAAATAAAGAGAGCCGTCAAAGCAAAAAAAAAAAGTCAAGAAGATTGCCAGAGAATAAAAAATGTAAACACTCCATTCAATTCATCCATCCATTTTTCCAGGGTCCTATTTTTTTTAAATGAAAAATACATTTGTTTGCCTTTTTTCTCTTTTTACTCCAGAAGAACAGAGAAATGCCGCATTCTCTACTCCAACAAGCTACAGACTCAGTTCCGCAAGCTGAATTGATGCTTCTCCCTCCAAAAAAATCTACTTCAGTTTTTAGGCTTTTAGGCTTGATCATATTACGATAATGTCACTGTGATGATGGTTTGTTTACATCCATATCACCTCATATTGTAGCATCATCATCATCGTCGTCGCCGTGACTTTATACCCATAACTTGCATTCTTTGAAATTTCATCAAATGCACGTACTACAGTAAAATGAAATGCAAGAAAAACTGGAAGGAAATTTGTTGGATGGGAGCAGGATAAAAGAAGGGAAATTTATTATTATTTTTTTCTCCATGCTGCTGTCTTTTTCCTGCTGTTCCTCCTGCCATATTGTTCCTTCTTGGTCTTCTCTTCTCTTGTTCCCATCCGCATAGGAAATCAGTTTATTATTGCTGTTTGCATTTTCATGAATGGTGGTGTGTTGTTGTTAGCGTTGGTAATATTCTGCTCTGTCCCTTCTGCATGAGAACTGAGAACGCAGTACAGCAACATTCTTTATATTGGCTTTTATTGCACTGTAAATTCTAATATATTCGAAATGATCATGTTGATCTTCCTAAAAAGCCTGTTTGATTTCTGACATCCTATATCCAATCTCATCATCATGCTTAAACTTGTACAGCAGTTGGTAATAAGAAAATGTAATATCTTTATATATCCACGGACGGAAAAGGATGAAGAGTGCAACAGCAGCAGCAGCACAGCAATATAAACATTTAGGAGTGCAGCTGAAAACTGCATAATAATAAGAAAATGAGAGGGAGCGCTTTTACAAAAACGGAATGGGTGACGGTAGAAAGCAAAGGAGAATAGAAAAAAAAGTGTTTAGGAAAGGATCAATATTTTGGCGCATGAGAATGGTCATATAAAATGTATATGCTTATTATTACATTTTCTATATAAATGATGGTTGTAATGCGTAATAGGTATTTATGTACTTATTGCATGCATGTATGTACCTCTTTGTACATATTGTATGTATGTATGGAATACCGCACTCACTCATCGTCAGTTTTGGTAGACCACTTTAAGCGAAAAACTTGGTATTTTCCATAAAGACACGTTGTAATGTACAGAAGAGATGAGGAAAAGCACCCTTTTTGCCTTTTTTCTCGTCTGTTTTGCTTGTAGTTAGTAGTTGAGTTGTCGGGTATTCCCTGCTCATTCCCATTCTGACAACAATATGAGTGCATGAGGAAGCATTTTTTAGATGTGGGAACAGAAGAATGAAATGGAAGAAGGGATGTAAGGGATAAATAACAAAAAAAAAAATGTTGGAAAAGTGAAGGCAAAACGAGAATGCAATGCTGTTTTGTGTTCCTGTTAAAGTTTTTAGGTTCTGTGGGGAATCCCATTTTCTTGTACCATACCACTATGCTAGTACCACAACGTTCATTCTAGCAGTAGTAGTCTACGTTTGTGTTTGGATTTGAGTTGGAACTTTTGTTTTCATGCTGCTCAGTTTACTACAAAGTTGTCTTGTATAAATGGTAGCTGCTGTTTTGTTTGCTGTTCCATTCCGCTTTTTATATTTTTCTCTCCTGTCAAATTCCAGAGGCTCAGCAGGCAAAGGCGACACATGCACACTATACAAAAAACTGCATACTTATCATTGTTATTTTCAGCATTAGGGTGTCATCTGATTTCCAAGTCTTAAAGTTGCATGCTAACGTTTTTAGAATTTTCTTCTTGTTGCAAATGTGTACATGGATTGTGAAAGTTCCCATAAAAAACATTCTCCAGTTGTTCACTTTTGTTTCTCTCCATTACAAATGGGACGATGTGCTACTAAAGGGAATATGAATGACTATATCGCGTACGGATATGGATACATAATACACAGTCATATTATTATTATTTAAAGGCGACACATGCACACTATACAAAAAACTGCATACTTATCATTGTTATTTTCAGCATTAGGGTGTCATCTGATTTCCACGTCTTAAAGTTGCATGCTAACGTTTTTAGAATTTTCTTCATGTTGGAAATATGTACATGGATTGTGAAAGTTCCCATAAAACATTCTCCAGTTGTTCACTTTTGTTTCTCTCCATTACAAATGGGACGATGTGCTACTAAAGGGAATATGAATGACTATATCGCGTACGGATACGGATACATAATACACAGTCATATTATTATTATTATTATTATTTCCAAAACTGCAGTGCATACAGCATACACATTTGGTATAGTATACACACAACAACTGCAGGTCTCTTCTCTGTTGACTATTAAGATTGGAAAGAAAAGTAAGAACAGGAAAGCGTGCACCCGGGTTTTCCCTTTTTTTCTCCTTCCATTTTCGTACTAGCTAGCTGTCTGGAAAATGTGAATGTCCGCTTGACAGAAGTAGTAGTACATAGTAGTAGTAGTGATAGTATTCTAACAAAAAACACCACTGCACCACGACGACGACCACCACCACCATACCCACTCGTGCATTTCACCCTACTAGTTTCTCCAAACAATCTTTGTCGCTCTTTTTTCTTCCTTTCCCTTCTCCCTTGCTGTTTTTCCCCTGAAAGAAAACTAAAATTGAGTTCAGTTCAAGTTTGATCACTGTCAGAGTCACAACAGCAGCACTAACAGCAACCAAGTTTGTTCCAACTTTCTACTTTTTTATCTGGAAAAGGAAAAAGCATTTTTAGTCTTTCTAGTTTATTTTGCTAATTAAAACAGCAGCAGCACAGCGGTACTGCTTTTCCTGTTTTTCTTTTGATTTTATTTTCTGATTGAGAATAAGAAAACTTTTTTTCCTCAGCGTGGAGGTAATAGTTTAGTTGGTGTAATGACACCCAGCAAGTGTAAGCAAGAAAATCAGGGAAAAAAAGTTTCCACTTTCCTTGTGAGACCTTAACAGTTTCAAAGTAAAAAAATCGTGTCGTGGTTGTTTCCTTTTTACAAAGTGTTCGTGTTGGTGTTGCTACAAGAGAACGTGACTACTACTTTAGCAACTAATATCCCTGGAAAAACACGAGACCTAATCCAATATCTTCCTCACCATCACGTCACCATTCTCATGCTCCTGTTTTTTTATACATCTATAAATTTGTAGAAAAAAACACTATAAAACACATCAACAGATCACCTTTCGTACACATCTGTACACCCCTCTAGTATACGTCACACTTTAATAGCTATACATTTCAAAATGGATAACAGGATGAGAGAAAAGACAGTGAAAACGGAATAAAAACAAAAAAGTACGACTTCAATTTGTCTTTGGAAAACTGTGACTTGTGTGTTTCGCTTTTTATATATTATTCCTTTTTTTCAAGGTTGGTCTTTTTTTACTCTCTGGGAAACAGGTATGTACATGTATTGAGAAGGATCAAAAGACTATAAAATAAATGTGCATTGCACCAAGTTTATTGTACTATAATACCTTCATTTATAACTTGGGTATGTTCCGCCTGCCACGCGATTTATAAAAAAAATGTCTTCACGTGCCTCTCTTTTTTCTTGTACATTTTTTTTTCTTGGTGCACTTTTTCAAGCTTTTCTTCCTGTAATTTAATATATTTACCTTGTCATTTTTGGGAAAAAAGGAAAGCAAGAAAAGTGCTTTCTTTTGATGATAAGGAGAAGGAGAAAAAAAATGAAATGAAAAGCCCAAAGGCATTTTACTCCAATTTGTTACAAAGTACCAGTCATTTCTCTCATAATATTCTCCTTCTCTCTTTTCATCCATCCATGTAACACTGCCAAATCATTGTTCTCTCTCTCTCTGGAGACAAGAGCGTACAAAATGATTTTCCACTTTGTCAATATGGACTATGTGCTCTTTGACTTTTAGACAATTTCTCTGCCTTTTTTCTCTGAAGAGAAAAATATATAAAGTCTGATTGAGTGAGTGAGTCAAAAAAATGCTTTTACTTGTTCTTTTTTTTGTACGTTGAGTAGCAGGTAAATAGTCTTGTGCAGTAGACGTAATCAAAACAATTTTGAACTTTTTTTTCCTCAGAAAATGGATGACTCCCAAATCCCAATAATAATCATCATAGTATACAGTCACAGTAGTTGGAAGACTTTTTCAAAGAAAAAAAACATTGAAACAAAAAAAAATCTCATGCAATATTAATAGTACATGGTATGTCATAACATTACTACGTTTTCCAATCCTGTTCACCTTTTACAAACACAGCACAAAAACGCAGCAGCATGGAGCGTTCAGGAGCGCTCATTTGTATGACAGGCCACACGTTCCAAGTAACGACTTGTTATGCTCTATAATCTTATGTAAACCAACAACACAGTTTTACTCCACAGGGTTGATCCAACAAAGTACCAAACTGCACACACTAGTAAAATAAAAACACGACAGCACGCACTATAATTTTTGCTTCTGAAAAAAATTGGAAAGAAAAAAAGAAACGTTAAAAATGGCAATTGTAACAGGAACAAATATATCTTCTGTAGGCAGAGTAAGTGGTAGTGGTAGTATAGCTTGTTCATTTCACCGTGTCAAAATACCGTCCCATTAATCATCTCCTACAAAAAAGGAATAAAAATACTAGCTGGTAGAATGAAAGAAAGAAAAAAAATGGCAGGCAGTTTGGGTGTTCCAGTGGAAATATTATGGCATTGCAATGACGACATGAAACAGCTATATACTATTCTGTGGTCTGATCTATATTAAGTTTTTTTCTGTCTTTTTTTCTCTCCTTTAGAAGGATGAATCACAACAAGAGCATCAGAAATCGGGAGAAGAGAGAGGGACGCAATCCAGTACGGGAAGGCGAACGTCAACAGATTTAGTGAATCCTCTGGAAACTTACGATTTTCCCAGATCAGTGGAACCAATACCCGTCACATTGAGAAGCGGTTCAGGCAGCCTGAGAACATTAGCTTGCAGTAGTGGAAGTAGTAGTACTATCCCATCATGTTCCCAAATTTCCTTACGACAGCAAGACGGAGAAGATGATCAGCCACAGCAGCATATTTACGCAAACGATGTTCAAGATGATGACGATGATGATAACGAGCCATTGTACGAAAATGACAGTGTGGCAAAGGAAATTGGTGCTGCGGTTAGGGTTGGAATTGGACTAGGAAATACAGAGATAATAAAAGTGGAAAATGCTAATGACGATATTTCTGATGCGAATTCACTAGACTTGTATGACGTTCCACGAAGTGAGCTTCCCATTTACGGACAGTCCATTTCAAGACTGAGAAAGTATGGCAGTTGTTGTAATAGTGATGAATTGAGTGCCGCATCAAGGCTCTCGATTCCATTTTTACAAAGAGGAAAATCTGTGGGAAGTTTGGTTTTTGGTAATAATAATAATAATACTGCAACAATTACTACCCCCTCGGGTAGCAGTGTACAGTTGAGAAGACCTCCAAAGTGTGGTGGTGTTGGCAGCATTCATTTTCTTCGGAATAATCGATCATCCGTCCAGTCAGAATCAGCAGACTCGGGAATTGGAATGGCGAGTGGAGGTAGTGGAGGGGGAAAGGATGGGAGCACCAGTGCATTGTCAAATGGTAGGATTATGCTGAATCATCATCATCATCAAACTAATAATGCTGCAGATGGTGGCGATCTTTATGACGTTCCACGTGGCACTACCTCCCAAGTCAGAGGAGCCAGTAGTCGTCCGCAAAGTGCGTTGTCAATGACAAGTAGTGGAATGGGACTGAGTATTGCGACAAGTGACTCGAAAGATAGTTTGGATGGTTTGTATGACGTGCCAAGAAGTGCAATATCTGTGAAAACTTATGTGAACCACATGGAAGCCAAATATGATGACGTGAGAAGGCAAAGGCATGACAGTAGTAGCTCGACGGGGAGTAGAAGTAGTCAAAAAACGAGTGGATCAACGAGAGGTGGACACACTAGACACAATTCTACTTCAAGTATATTTAGTGCTTACGGGTACTCAAGGTCAAAGCCGGAAATGCCTCCACCCTCTTCTTCTTCTTCGGTATCTTTGGTAGGAAGCCGTCAGAGTTTGTTGAATGGTGGTGCTTCTGGCAACAATGGTATGTCATTGGACGAAACGTACGATGTTCCCAGAGGAACTTGTGCACATCCGCCGCCACCAAGACCGCCGTCCAGACCGAGTACAGCTTGTTCTAGAGACTCTTCTAATGGAAGTTTGAATAGTAGTGAGGATCCCATGCAATTGTATGATGTGCCAAGTCAGTTTGCGAGAAAAGTAGGAGTTTCTGAACATGCCGTGTCAACTTCCAGTTTGGCATCCTCTGCGTCCAGTCAGTTCAGAATGACAGGAGCAACAATGAATGGCAACGGTAGCACGAATCACCACTTTCACCATAATAATAATAGCTTCCAGCATCAACAGCTACAGAATGGAAAAAATCCTCATCAGCAGCAAAGCAACAGTACAAACAGTGGTAAGGGAAGTAATGGTGAAGGGAGGAAATTGGAAGAGCCGGATGTTCAACTTTTACCGTTGGGCCCAAAGGCTGCTGTTTCCGTTTGTGAAAAGTTGAGACAAGAGGTTGTCTCCAGTATTACCTCCATATTGAGCAATATCAAGCCCAAGTGGAGAACGAAAGAAAATTTGACGGAGATCATGCCCGATCTCAAGTTTAGCTGCACAAGGCTATGCTTGGCTATCAAGGTAAAAAAGAAAGTAGAAAAGAGAAAATCTAATTTGGCTTGATGTATGTAAACAAAAAAAATAGTTTAGCTGGAGGAGAATTTATTTATTCTTCCAGAAAAGTTGAATCCTCATGACATGACTATGAGAAATGGTATAATGGATACGAACGAAAGATTACCCTGAAAATAAAACATTCGAAAATTATTAAGCAATTTAGACGAGCTGAAGGAATTTAGGTAGACTGCTGCCACTTGCAACGCATGTTAAAGCAAAGAAGAAATGAGATAATGGAATGGTAAAAAAACAGGTGAAAATACAGTATGCATAGGTACACATGCTTTGGATGGCTGATCATGATGGCTAAGAAAATGATTGCTAGCTGAAAGAAGTACAGAGAAATAAAGTTGTTATTTTGCTGTTCTCCTCCTAGGGCGATACAAGTAAAATTTACGAGAGTTTTAGCTTACTTAAATATAAAGCTAAAAAAATACAACTACCGCGCTGCCAGTTTCTCGTTTCCCTCTTGGAAGGGAAATCAAATGAATGAAAAAATAATATGAAAAGCTTTTAGTGCTCTGTAGCTGCAAGAATGAAATAGAAAGCTCAAACGAAATGGAGAGTTCAAAACAGTATAAAATTGTTTACTGAAGGAAAAGGATCCATTGAGGTATTAGTTCAGCCAGACAAGACAGTAGTGTTTTATTTCCATTAAAAACGAAATTAAGTAAAACATAAAAGAAGATGCAAAGTAAAAGCAGAGACGTGTCCTTTTTTCATTCAAATGAGGAAATGCTTTTAACATTTCCATCAATCAATACCAACAGTAGTACAGTGTGTATACCAATAAAGTAATCCGTTTTCTTTTAATTTTACAAAAAAACTACTGCTTGCATAAAAACGATCTTGC